>CANXYC012369532.1:0-14983 GCA_948193065.1 Aleurites moluccanus | reverse complement strand
TTGTTTTCAATTGTATATTTATTGCTTATTGTGTTGTTGACAATGTGGCTTGATTGTTGATTGAATGGGCTTTGTTAACTTTGCACCAAAACCTAGCCAATTTGCCCATTAAATGTTGCCCACCAAGTGTTTGACAAAATGCCTAGTTATTTTGCCATTGGCCTATTGCATTCTTCTTCCATAGGCCTACTATTTGAATGCCATTGTCGCCAGTAATATTGGCAAGCCAATTGGCCTACCCATTTCCTTTGTACAACTAACCTTTGTTTCATACCTTCGTTGTTTACTAAACCGATGATCATTGAATGTATATCGTATATTGCAATGCCATTGATTGAATCGCTACTTGATTTGAATGATATTGAGCTTATTGTCATTGATGATACCATTGTTGCATAATGGCGTCTATTGTCTATTGATATGTTTCATTCTTATATTGACCCTAATATGGCTTGATAGAACTGTCGCTCCGACAGGTTAGTGGGTACATACAGTCGACAATGTCCACATTGTATTACTGATGCCCTAGCTGGGAAGGGTTATGGTCTTGGCCATAATACCTGATCAGTCTTATGCTTACTGATACTAATATTACTGGAGACTGTATGTTTACATGTAGTCCATACTGTACTGGCCACATTGTATTACTGATGCCCCAGATGGCAAGGGTTATGGTCTTGGCCATAAGACTTGATCAGTCTTATGCTTACTGATACTGATATTACTGGAAACTGTATATTTATATATAGTCCATACTGTACTGGCCCTCTATCTATCTTTCCATATTATACCGAACCTATGATATGCTTATTGACTATTCTGTCACCATCTATTATTGATTCTGTAAATTGTTTATATTGACCTAATGATATCATTGTTCCATCTGTTACCCAATTATATTTATTGGCGATGCATATAGATTCACTGAGTATCTTATATACTTACCCATTTTTCTGTTTATCCATTTCAGGTGCTGAATAGGTAGCAGAATCTCAAGTTCAGACTCTTTATGGATTTCTGCCGTCTTTTGTCATCTATGTAATTATTCTGAATTCTATGATTTTGGTGTTCATGTTCTAACTGCTCCATAGGGTATGTATGGGTTAGTTAGGATATGAACATGTATCTGTATATATATGATGATGTTTTATGGTGTATAATGCTAATATGATATATGATGATGGATGTTATAGCCAATAGCACTAAATTTCAAATAGTTTATAGAATTGCAGAATGACTAACAGTTAAGTAAAATGAATAATTAATTGATGATTATAGATTATGCATGTGATACTAGGTTCTACGAGTACTGGCCGTCATTGGCATCTCCTGCATCTTAGGACCGTCGCGATCCGAAAACGGGTCGTGACAAAACCACATCATCCAAGAGTAAGAAATGAGGTTAAAGACTCACAAATTATTGGTGATCCACTTCAAATAGTGAGGACAAGGTCAAAAGTCCACAACACTTATAAGTATGTTGTATTCCTCCCACAAGTTGAGCCAAAGAACATCAAGGATGCATTTAAAGATGAATGGATAATGGCTATGCAAGAAGAGCTAAATCAATTCGAAAGAAGTAAGGTTTGGACATTAGTCCCTAGACGTCAAGACCATTAGGTAATTGGTACAAAATGGGTATTTCGCAAAAAATTAGATGAATCCGAAATAGTGGTAAGAAATAAGGCAAGGCTAATTGCTCAAGGATACTCTTAAAAGGAAGGTATTGATTTCGATGAAACTTATGCTCTTGTAGCTATATTAAAAGCAATTAGAATGCTACTTACTTATGCATGCTACAAAAATTTTAAATTGTTTCAAATAGATGTTAAAAATACATTTTTAAATAGTTTTATTCAAGAGGAAGTGTATATTGAACAACCTCCTGATTTTGAGTATGAAAAATTTCCAAACCATGTTTTCAAATTATCTAAAGTGGTTTAAAACAAGCTCTAAGTGCTTAGTATGAGAGGTTGAGCAATTTTCTCCTTGAAAATGGTTTCTGTAAGGAAAAAATTGATACAACCCTCTTTATTAAGCATAAGAAGCAAGATATTTTAATTGTTGAAATATATATTGATGATATCATTTTCGGTGTTATTAATAAAAAGTTTTGCAAGAATTTTTCTAAGTTTATGCAAGATGAATTCGAAATGAGCATGATATAAGAACTCAACTTCTTTTTGGGTTTACAAATCAAGCAACTAGAGCATAGAACATCAATAAATAAATCCAAGTACACCAAGGAGCTACTATAAAGATTTGGCATGGATAATACCAAACCTCAACCTACTCCTATGAGTACCTTAATAAAAATGGAGATTGATGATAAAGGTAAAAGTATTGATTCTAAACTATATAGAAGCATGATAGGATCATTACTTTATCTTACCTCATCTAGACCTGACATTCTATTTAATATCTGCATGTGTGCATGTTTTGAATCTAATCCTAAAGAATCACATATCGTCGGAGTAAAAAGAATTATAAGATACCTTGTGGATACACCAAATTTAGGTTTATGGTATCCAAAAGGGTCTTTATTTGATTTATATGGTTACTCTGATACGGATTATGGTGGATGTAGAATAGATAGAAAAAGTACAAGTGACACTTGTCAATTTTTAGGAAATATGCTAGTATCATGGTTCTCTAAAAAGCAAAATTCATTTGCACTATCAACCACGGAAGTAGAGTATGTAGCAGCCGCAAGTTGTTGCACTCAACTTATATGGATAAGAACTCAAATAGAAGACTTTGGACATTCATTTAATTGCATTCCTATAAAATATGATAACACAAGTGCCATAAATCTTTCTAAAAATCCAATTTATCATTCACGCACTAAGCATATAGACATAAGGCATTGTTTTCTTAGGGATCATGTAAGCAGAGGGCATATAAATTTTGAATATGTTGATAGTAAGAAACAACTTGCCGATATCTTCATAAAACCTTGGACAAAGAAGCATTTTATTTCATAAGAAGGGAATTAGGTATGATTGATAACTCTCACGTATGATTCTTGACTTGCTCTTAATTATATACAATTAATTATAATGATTTGTGATGATTTTACATGAGTTATAAGCATTTATGAAAATTTATGTGTTTATATAATAAATTGAGACCTAAGTGAGATAATTTTATAAATTCTCATCACTTTAACTTCAGTTTATATGAATTTATTGTCAAACGTGTGAATTATAAGCATGTGCATCTGAAGAATAATTCAAAGCTCAAAAATTACCTTAATTTTTTCAAAAATTGCCCTAATCCTGTTTTTCAAGCCCGTTAATCCATTCAACGCTCGTTACAATTTTTCACACTTATTAAATTTTTTTTTACGCCCATGAAAAATCATTTTGTTTCTTTTTAAAAAAAAATTGGGCTTGTCTTTCACGGTCGTGAATGGTCTTCACGGCCGTGAAGCCTCGGGTATTTAAAAATATGCGTCATCGTCTTTTCATTTCCATTTTAAAATTTCTCTCTCTCTTATCCATTTTCTCTCAAATTTCAGATTTTCAAATTCTTTTAAGAGTTTTTTCTCTCTCATTTTTCACCTCCTTTTACATTATTTTACTATAAACCTTCTTCCTTCTCTCTTTAAAACCCTAAAACTATGGTTAAAATCAAGAACGTGGGAACTAGAGGAAGAGGAAAGGGTTCGAACTTGGGAGAAGGGTCTCAAGCACGAAAAGAACCAGTAAAGCTTTCCTTTGGTCTCTTGTTACCTCTCAACATCACAATGACAGATTCTTAGCTCTTAGACAACATGGTCATCCGGTAAGCAGTCGAAGTATAAACTTTACCAATTTGAGAATGCTTGGATTGAGTGACTTTGTCACTAAGTATTGTGTATATTTATTCATTGATAGAAACTTTGCATATTACTCATCTGACTTACATTTAAAGCTGGTCTATGAATTTTTCACTACCCTGTTTATGAGTCCTACCGATGATATACCTTTTAGGCTAAGCAAAACCAACTGCTCTCTCACCTTTGATGCTCTTGTGGTTTGTTTAAGCTTAAAATTAGTGGGGTATGTAGAATTTGAGACTATTGGGATCCTTCCCTGGTTTGGGAAGCACTGACTAGTATTGCTCAGTTTGATATTTGAACTGCAAAAGCTTCTAAAATTCATAAGCCTGCTCTTCAAATTATACATAGGTTTCTCACCTACTCTGTTTTTACTGAAAGAGACAGTAATGGAGCTGTAAGTCATAAGGCGTTATTTGTTTTGGACTGTTTACGACGAGGAGTCGATGTGGATGTTGCCAGGTGGTTTGTGGATGCATTCAAGGATATGAGTTTGAAAGTAAAAGGCAAACTCCTACTTGGTATGTATATGAGTAAGATTGACATTCATTTTGGTATTGCTCATAATCTATAATTCAGAGTTCCTCTCACTCCTAAAGATTATCTGGATATATCCACCTTTTGTGATATGGGAATTATGAAAAAGGTTGGTGATGGATGGGTTTTAAAAACTCTTGATAGAGATGATCAAGAGGATGATGAGTCTAATGAAGAGCTAGCTGCAATGTTTAATGAACCATCTCGGAAACATTCTCGCAATCCCTTTTCAGCAATACCTCAATCCAACTCTTAACTATCTAGTTCAGCAGAATCTTTTCAGAACCAAGTGTGGGAGCATTTGGCTAGACTCAACACTAGTTTTGACTCTTTGGAAAATAAAGTTACTACTCAGCTAGATCAACTTGAAGCAAATCAAGAAAAACTGAAAAAGTCATTGGCTAGTCTTCGTAGTGTATTATCTCTTGGACGTGACCTACCTGATGAGTTATCATATTTTATCATGATTATGTTCATATGATTGGCACATTTCATATTTTGATGTTTATTATCAAATAAAATATTAGTTTATTATAAAATTTCTCAATTTTTTCTTGAGATATTAATATGTTCAAGTGAAGGAAACCTTTTTTATTATTAACAAAAAGGGGGAGATAATCTATAAATTAAATGTTGAATATGTTTATTCAATTAAGGCGAAGTTTTAACTCAGGGGGAGTATTTAGTATTTATTTGGCTTATTTAAATTTTTTGCATATTATTTTGTCATCATCAAAAAGGAGGAGATTGTTGATTCTATAATGATTTTGATGATGTAATTTAAACCAAAACAAAGTGTTAATTGCATAATATATACAAATGATTTTTTAACTTCTGTTTAAGTGTTTGTTTAAAAACAAAGATTTATACTCGTAAATAGGTTTAATGCCCGTGAACAGAATCAAGTTAAAATATGAAATTTACTTAGAAAGGATCTTTTAGCCCATGAAAAATTATTCACGCCCATGAACGACTTTCACGCCTGTGATTATTTTACACGCCTATGAACGGTTAAAAAATTTGAAAATGGCTCAAAAGATTTCAAGCCGTGAAATTTGGTTCAAGCCCGTGAAGAATCATCTTCACGACCCTGAGTACTTTTCACGCTCTTGAATCAGTGATTATTTATCAACGTCACGTCTGATCTATTTTTAAATATAACCGTTGGAAAAAGATTTGGAGGCAAATCTTACATTTAATGTAACCAGAACGATCGCATTTAAGCATCATTCATTGAAAACTATAAATACATGAAGATTTGAAGATCAAATAAGCTTTGGAACAAAAAATCTGAGTGATATTGAAATCCTAGTGCTCTTACTCTGTTTTTCAAATTTCTAAACTCTTTGAGTTTTATTTCTTTATTCTTATAGTTCTTACAAGCTTTTGCCAGTCTTAACTATTTGTACTTCATTATATATCATTTGTATAGCCTTATACAAGTTTAGAGATACTTATAAATCTCTATCTTTATTATTGAGAGTAAAAATCTGAGTGGTTCTCAGTGTATATAGGGTGAAATCACTGAAATTTATTGTATTGGATTTGGGTGGCGCACCCGGTTCTAGTGGAACCTCAATATCGGGTTGATATTGAGAGAAGTGGACGTAGGAGAAGGAATTTGGCTCCTAACCATTATAAATTGGCTGAGCTTTCTTAACCTTTCTCTTTTAATATTACTTGTTATTTAAAACTAGTTTACATTTTGCATATTAGTTGTGTATTTTCTTCAAGAATTTTTAAACTCCTATTCACTCCCATCTAGGAGTATTGTCATATTAGTGTTCACATCAATAATGTGTGATGCAACATTATGTTATTTTTGCCTATTTTTGTTTGGTATTTAAAGACAATATTTGGGCTTTATAGACAATATCTCCTTTTATGTTTTTCTTTTAGTGTATCTTTGATCTTGGCATTCACTCTTGAGTTTTTTAATTTTTTGCTATAATATGTCTCTGTTATTTGCTGGAGAAGTGGAGCATTTTGCTAGTTTTGACTTTAATATTTTTATCTACTCGATATTTCAGTTTAGGTTTTTCTTTAAATCTTATTGCTTTAGCCTTCTTCATTGTTTCTTCTATAGTTGTATACCTTTTTCTTTTCATCAATATTTTTATCATTTCCTATAAAAAAAAAAAGTGCACTTAAATCCTAAATTTTAGAAATCAAAGTTTTAAAATGTCATAAATTAACTGTAGTAGAAAATTCCAAATTTTATAATTGATAAAATACAAAAACTACTAATTCTAAAACAATGGGAACCAAGGTAGATATAAAAGAAAATATCCATTTTCATTTTATTTATGTTAATTTTATTGGGCCACAAGCAAATGATATTGTATAAATTAAAATTGATATCAATGAGCAAGAATCAAAAGAAAAATAATTAATCACACGAGTACAAAATTTATATGAAAAGCCCCAGTGTAGAAGGAAAAATCACGGCCAAACTTCGAGTGAAATTCACTATCAAGAATATAAAGTACAAACACCGATAATAGAAATTCACAAAAATTACCTCCTTAGAAAATCCCTACAATACTCTGTGGTTATACCAAAAATAGAGAAGAAATCCACTCCAAAATTTCTTTGAAATTGCACTAGAAATCTTGATCAAGATAACACACAAATCACGTTTATGTCTCTTTGTGTCGTCCCAAAACTCAAAGCAAACAATTGCTTTGAGTTTTGTTTGTTGCTCTATTTTTTTTTTTTTTTTTTTTTTTTTTTTTTTTTTTTTTTTTTTTGTCTACTTCACTCTTATGGCATAACAAAGTGTTATGCCTTTATATAGTAAGTCAAGGCGGTTTTGACCGAACGTAGCTTCTTTTTTTATTATTATTTTATAACTTCAATGGATTGGAATAAGCCCAAATCCAACAATCTTCCCCTCCAGCCCATAAGGATAATGTTCACATCTCATTTGCTTAGTTGGTGTTTAATCCTACCAATTTAGAGGAAAATTGAACCTTATCACGGGACACCACTTTGGTCAACATGTCAGCTGGATTATCACCTATGTGAATCTTCTTCAAATATATCTCATGATTATTCACAACCTCACAAATCCAATGGTATCTCACATCAATGTGCTTCGTGCGACCATGGTATGTAGCTTTCTTGCTTAAATCCAAATGATTCTAACTATCATAATAAACCATATACTCATCTTGTTTCAAACCCAAATCTTGAAGAAATATTTTCATCCAAAGCATTTCTTTTCCTGCTTCGGTTGCTGTAATATACTCAGCTTTTGTTGTACATAAGGCAACATACTTCTGCAGTTTAGACTGCCAAGAAATAGCTCTCTCTGCAAAAGTAAATAAGTATCATGAAGTTGACTTTCTACCATTAAGATCACCTGCCATATCTATCTCTGTATATCATTTTTGAATTATTTTTGAACCTCCAAAACACAAACACATATTGGAAGTACCATTCAAGTATTTAAAGATCCACTTTATAGCTTCCCAATGATCACTCCCTAGATTGGAGAGAAACTTGCTTACTAAACCAATTGTATGAGCAATATCAGGTCGTGTGTAAACCATAGCGTACATCAAACTCCTGACTGTAGAGGAGTAAAGAATAACTATAATGTCATCCTTGTTCTTTTTAAATAGTAGGACAAGCTTTCTTGCTAATTTTGAAGTGATTAGCAAGAGGTGTGCTGTTAGGCTTAGCATTCTTCAAATTGAATCTTTTTAGAACCCACTTAACATATCTTTCTTGTGATAACCACAACTTCTTGATTTTTCTATCACAAACAATCTATAGATCAAACATTTGCCTAATTGGTCATAGATCTTTCATGTCAAAACTCTTAAACAAAACCCTCTTTAAATCATTAATAACTTAGTATCTTATCCCACAATCAACATATTATCCACATACAGTAGAAGGATAATGAACTTACCACCAGGTAGTAATCTAAAATACACACAATGATCAACATATGTTCTTATGTAGCCGTGACCTACCATAAATGAATTAAATTTCTTATATCACTGTCTAGGAGCCTGTTTCAAGCCATACAAGCTCTTCTTCAACCTGCAAACCATGTGCTCCTTTCCTTTCACTTTAAATCCCTTTGGCTGATCCATGTAGATCTCTTCCTCTAAATCTCCACAAAGGAATGCAGTTTTCACATCTAACTGCTCAAGCTCAAGATCTAAGTTAGTTGCCAATCCCAATATTACTCGAATGGAACTCATTTTTACAACAGGAGAAAAAACTTCATCGAAGTCTATCCCTTTTTTCTGATTAAAGCCTTTCACAACCAAACGAGCTTTATACTTTACTAGCTTGTCACCATCCTTCTTTAACTTGAACACCCATTTGTTCTTTAAGGACTTTTTACCTTTTAGAAGTTCAACAAGCTCATAAATATAATTCTTCTTTAAGGAGTTCGTCTCTTCCATCATCGCTTGCATCCACTGGTTTTTCTCCTTATGAGTTTGAACTTCATGGAAGCTTTCTGGCTCCCCTTACTTGTATGCATTACATACTCTAAACTGGGATATCTCCTAGATGGTTGAAGCTCTTTAGTAGATCTTCTAAGCTACAACTCTTTAATTTGAGGTGGAGGGGATTGCTCCCCTTGCTCGGCACCCTCGACATCTACATCATCACCATCACTCTGTACTGGCTCATTTCAATCCCATATTCTTCATGCAACTCTCCCCCATCTGTGGCATTTCCTATTGGAAGAACTAGTGTAAGATCAACACCACCAGTTTAGTCTTCTATGTTGTCTTCAAATCTAATAATGTTTCATGTTCATGAAACACCACATTTCTTGACCTGATGATCTTTTTTTCACTAGATCCTATAACTTATAATCAAACTATGTATCTCCATATCCCATAAATATGCATAAAGTGGCCTTATCATCTAGCTTTTGTCTTTGTTCCTTAGGTACATGAATAAAGGCTTTGCATCCAAAGACTTTCAAATAAGAATAGAAAAAATCTTTTTTAGTCCACACTTTCTTTGGAATATCAAAGTCTAAAGGAGCTGATGGAGATTTATTCATATAGTAATAAGTGGTGTAGAGTGCTTCATCCCAGATTGACTTCAGCAGATTTGTCAAATTGCACATGCATCTGACTTTCTCCAGAAGAGTTATGTTAGTTCTTTCAACCATGCCATTGTATTATGAGGTACCAGGAACTGTCTTCTCTTGTCTAATGCCGTATTCTGAACAATAACTTTCAAACTCCTTTGAAGTGTATTCACCTCCATTATCAGTACAAAGACACTTCAAAGATTTGTTTGTCTCTATTTCTACCATAGCATGAAACTTCTTGAAGTGCTGAAGTACCTGGTCTTTTGTTTTCAATACACGCACACCTTTCATGAAGCATCATCAATAAAAGTAACAAAATACTTATTACTGCTAATAGTCTCCACCTTAATGGGACCACATCTAAATCAAGTAAATTTTGTTTTCTTTTTTAGAAGTATTAGTAAAAGAAACTATATGATGCTTGCCAAACAAACAATGATTGCAAGGGTTTAAATTCATACCTTTGGCAAAAGGAATGAGAGACTTCTTTGCCAAAATTTGCAACCATTTTCATTAATATGAACCAACCACCTATGCCAAATGTATGGTGAATCATTATCTTCAACAACATTCACATTATCATCAAGTAACTTCATTACCTGAGTTATATACAGTGTACTGGAAAGGCTACCTCTAGCAGCTGCTATTGAACCTTGAGTGAGCTTCCATTTCCCATCAAATCCATTCTAATAACCCTTGTTATCCAGTCGATGGCAAGAAATTAAATTTAGTCATAAATCAAGTATGTGACCTACATTATCCAAAGTCAATGTGCAACTGACATCAGTCTGTAAGTGAATAACTCAATTCCTATAATAGGAGCAATTCCATTATTAGCCATATGCACCACACCAAAATCTCATGCTTTGTACTCAACAAAAATGACTTTTCTTAGAGTATAATGATTAGATATTGCAATGTCAAGAACCCATTCAATATAAGGATCTGACACACACTATCACATTATTCCTCTTCACAAGAAGCAACTACCAATTCTTCCTCCTCATCCGTCACACCAGCAGCAGTGTCATCGCCTGATTTCTTTTTATTTTTCTCATCCTTCTGATCCTTCTTCCAAGCCTTGCAGTTTCTTTTTATATGACCCTCTTTCTCATAGTAGTAGCAGATAATTTTCCTTTTGTTTGATACTTTCCTTTGAATTTACCACACCCCTTAGGTCCTCTGGTTTTGCTTCTACCCTTGTTCTCTATTGCAAGGGCCTGTGATTCATCGGTGCTCATAACATTCCGTTTGATTTCCTCGTTGAGCAACCTATCTTTAACTGTAGATAAAATCAAATCCCATTTGAAGCAAAATTACTAATAGACACAATAAAGGTTTCCCAACTATCTGGCAAGGAACCCAACAGAAATAACGTTTGCATCTCATCTTCCATCATTACTTCAATAGTAGCCGTCTGATTCACCAAGTCCTAAAACTTGCTCAAGTGATCCAAAATAGATAGCCCTTCTTTGTACTTCAAGTTCATATACTTTCTAATTGTAAAAGTTTTATTTTGAGTTGTTTTCCTCTCATAAAGCTTCTCCAATTTTTTTCACAGTTTGTAGGCATCCACCTCTGTGTTGATATGGTGAAGGAAACTGGTCTCAACCTATTGCCTCATAGTTCTGACTGCTTTCCTATGTAACTTTTCCTAATCATCTTCTGATTTTCTAGAAAGGTTTGGAAGAACCAAGTTTGATAGGGTCAAATAAATTTCTGCAATAAAGAATATCTTCCATCTTCGGCTTCTAAATTAAATAGTTTAAAGCATTCAATTTTATCATAATACTCGTTTGTTCATCCATCTTAATTTGCACAATTAATTCACACTCAAATCAAACTGCTCTGATACCATTTGTTGGGCCACAAGTAAATAATATTGTGTAAATTAAAATTAATATCAACTAACAAGAATCAAAAGAAAAATAATCAACCACACAAATATAAAATTTATGTGAAAAATCTTTCAGTATAAAGGAAAAAACCACGGGTCAAACTACTAGTAAACTTTACTATCAAGAATATCAAGTATAAACACCAATAATGAATATTCACAAAAATTATCTCCCTAATAAATTTCTATAACATCTGTGGTTGTATCAAAATTAGAGAATAAACCCACTCCGAAATTGCCTTCAAATTGCACTAAAGCTTAATCAAACCAACACGCAAATCATATTCATATCTCCTTTTGCCGTCCCAAAACTCAAAGCAAACAATTGCTTTGAGCAAGGCATAACAAAGTGTTATGCCTTTATACAGTCGAGCCAAAGCGGTTTTAACCTACCTTGGCTTTTTATTATTATTATTTTAGAACTTTAATGGGCTGGACTAAGCCCAAATTCAATAAATTTATACCATTGTACATACCTTGCTGTTAAACAAAAAGAAAAAAGAAAAAAAAAAAGAAATCTAATTATTGTACACATAAACTCAAAGTTGATATCACTGGATTCCTTAATTTGTAAACTCCTCTTTGAAAAGGAAGAGATCAGTGTCCAAGTTCGTTATGCTTTTCCCCGTTTTTCTTTTATGTCAATACTTTTCTTGTTCTTAGAGAAAAAGAAAACTTTAGGCCTAACCTATGGAAATTCTTTACTTACTCTCATTAGTAACACAGACCCATTAAATGCTTTATGGATTTTCGCATCCTTGCAATATCCATTACAATAGTTCTCTCACTCTTGATCTCTTTTCATCGATTGATCATTAGAAAGCTAAAGCTAGCTGCATTAATTTCAACATGGGTATTCTTGGAGTTATTGCAAAGTGTTTGGATGCCCTTGTTGGGTATTTTATTTTACAGTCTTCACTTTGTTTATTTATCTTTTTCATGTTTAATTTCTTATTTGGTTTCTTTTATCTAAATGTAAATCAATTAATCTGATTTTGTATTGAATTACCAGGCCTGGAGTCATGCTTCTTTTCCCACTGTAAGTAGTGAATTAATTAATGAGGTTTATTTTTATTTAATTTGATTTAGATGACTTAAATTTATTCAGAAAAAAAAAAATGTATAAAGAGAGAGAGAGAGAGATTGATTTATTGATTTATTTTTATTATAAATGAACAGATATGCATCATTGCGAGCTATCGAAAGCCCTTCAACGCTTGATGACCAGCAATGGCTAACATATTGGATAATATATTCCTTCCTAACCCTATTTGAGTTGGCCTGCTGGAAAATCCTAGTTTGGTAAGCCTGCTTTCTTCCTTTCTTTCAAAAAATTTCATGAAAAATATCACTACTCATATTGGCTGAATATATTCTATTGAAATATGTATGTTTGGATTTTTTTTATCTTAATAATTTAAGTGAGTATAAAAATTCAAATTTTATTATTTAATAATGTATTTCAATCTTATGGAATTAATTTACCATTAACATAATAGGGCAGTGTACCTAAATTCTCTTATAAGAAAAATTATTGTATATTTGTATACACTAATTTAATAAAATTAAAATATATAAAATGAAAAATAATATGGATATCTTTTCATTGAGTAAAAAATAGATAAAAAAAAAATTATATTGATCAAAATAATTCATAGAAATATATTAATTTATCGTCAAAATATATATAAAGATAATTATCGTCCTGTAAAATGAACAATAGTTATCCCCAAATAAAATAATGAATATTGTTCCAAAAAATATGGATTATTATTCATACACCTTTCCCTATAAAATAGGATACGGAATATATGAGGGACGATTTTTGTTATCCCTTTTGCTTTAGGGAATGATTTTTAGAATTTTAATAAATAATTTTGATTGTCACCTAAACTCATTATTTTTGTAGTGATAGAGAATTCATCAGCATATCAGCTTTTCCATCCAAAAAATAAAAAATAAAAAAGACAGAGAAAGCATATCACCTTCGCCTACAATTTTCTATAGTTACTAATTGATTGATCATAGTTTAAATTTGATGAAGCCACAAAATCATTTGTTATTTAAAATAAAACAATGGGATTTAATTATAATTTCAAAATGTGTTTAATGAAATAAAATAGAAATAAAAGTAAAAAGGATATTGTATACAACAATACAAAAATAAAAATAAAAAATGTAATTGCATTCTTTATACCTATGCTTTACGCATCATCGAGACAGTATGTTATTGAAATTAAAGGTTTGTAATATTAAAAATAATTATATATTATTATTATTATTATTATTATTATTATATAAAAATATATATATATTTAATTCAATGTTTCACTATTGTTCTGCCCTTCTACATTTTTTTTAATAAAATCTCAAGTGGAAATCTATTCTCCTCTTTATAAATAAATAAAAAATTATATTTATTTTTTTCATTGTATATCATAAATGTTTTTTAAAAAAAAAATATAATCATAATTTAAAATTTTAATCTCTAACATTATAAAATAAATACTTAATTATTAAATTATTAATCTAATTATGATGCATATAGGGACAGTGTGACTAATAAATTCAAGTAGGTATGAACAACCCATAAAAAAAAATCTCATTAAGTTATTTAAAAATTCTCACTCAACTCATTCAAACTTCGCTTTTTACACCATTTTAAATGTTTAATTTTTTATTTGGTTCACTTATATGAAAAATTTTAATCTTCTACCCATTCAAAAAAATTTTTTTTGATTAGTCCCTGGATGCATAATGTATTACATGTAATACTAATTAAATGTAGAACTATAAATTCTCGAATTCAATCGGCACTTGAAGTGAAATTTTTTATAAAAATATGTATTTTATGTTGTCTTTTGTCCCATTTTTGTTTGAGAAATAACTAGTTAATATAATGAATTAAACCAAGCTTATCATGAGGGGTGAAACAAATGTTATTGATTACTCTGATATTTGATTCTTTTAACAGTTGAAAAATAATAAAAATATACATGTAACAGGCTTCCATTCTGGCCATACATAAAGCTTCTATTTTGTATTTGGTTGGTGCTTCCTATCTTCAACGGAGCTGCATATATCTATGAAAATTGGGTCCGAAAGTATGTGAAGATCGGCGGCAGAGTGAACGGAAACTACACAGAAGAACAAAGGGTGGTTCTTCAGATGATGAGCCTCGATGCAAGGAAATCAGTTGTCCAATATATTGAAAAATATGGATGGAATGCTTTCGAGAGAACTATCAAAGCTGTAAGTAACGAATTATATAAATATTATATATATATATATATATTATCAGGAAAATATATATATATATATATATATATATTGGTATGATTAGGTAATATTCAAATCTATTAAGTCTAACTAATTTACGTTCGAATCGAGAATGATTCATAAAAAGTAAAATTTTTCTAATACATATTTTTTTGATTCACAAGATTTAAATTCGAATTCTTGTTTAAAAGTATTAAATTTCTTATTATTTCAATCAATGGAAAAAACTTTTATTTTATGAAAGTTGCACCGTATGATAAAAACTCACCAATATAAAAGTGAGTCACTTTCTAAATATTGTCAAAGTAGATTTGAATTAGATTTTAAACATAACACATATATATATATATATATATATATATATATATATATATATATA
>CANXYC012369371.1:0-14800 GCA_948193065.1 Aleurites moluccanus | reverse complement strand
TATGTTTGTTCCCATTGTTGGTTGCTAGACCTTTGGTCATTATATAATCGATTGTTATTGATGTCTTATTGACTCTATTGCTCATTCAATTGATTGATGATGAGTTATTGATACTTGCCGATGCCATTATTTTGAAATGGTATCTATTGATGTGTTTATTGATTCCGAGGTGATTTGACAGAGCTACCGCCCCGACAGGGTAATGAGTACATACTGTCGGCTTTGTGCACAATGTATGTTGTTTGATACCCTGAACTAGGAAGGGATATCCTAGTCATAAGACCTGATCCGTCTTATGTTTATTTATATGAGTGATTTGTGCTTGACACATTTCTATGCATTCTCTGGCTCTATATCTGTTATTTCCATCTTATTCATGTGATATATTTCCATTGATATGATTGTTTACTTATAGTCATATTTTGTACTTGATTCTGTATTCCAGACATTCTGAGCAGATTGATTTATTTACTTTATCTGCCTATTGCTTATTGATATTCCATTTCCTATTTTATTGGTCGATGCATATTAGATTCACTGAGTACCATATATACTCACCCTCTCACTGTTTACCCTCTTCAGGTACAGACTAGGAGGTAGATTCCTGGCTTTTGTACCTCCAAGAAATTCTGCAGTTTGATAAAGATAGTGTAACTAATTTAAACACTATATTTTTATATATGTGTCCTAGATGCTCCATGGGTATTGTATAATAGTATGGGTTGTGTATGTTATAGTTAGTGTATGAACATGTATGTATGCAAATATTGAAGATTATTAATGATATGATTGTGGTATTTACAGAAAGTGACAAAATGAATAGTGTATATGTGTAGTGTATGTTTATATACTATTATGTGATTGATGATGGATATAGATATTTCCGCTGCAATATTGTTATTGTATTGATGAGATTGATGGGTTCTACGGGTGCTGGTTACCTCGGCATCTCTCGCACCTTAGGACCGTCGCAATCCAAAAACAGGTCGTGATAGTGGTGGTATTAAAGCTCTGTGTTTACAGATATCAGAGCATAGGTTACGGATAAATAGTAACTGAGTTATAGAGGAATAATAAATAAGTACAATATGGGTAGAGTTAAGGGAACCATGGAGCATAGGAATTCCTGTATTGTCTTTTGTTGTCTGCGTATCTTTAATATACTGTGTACGTGTTTTATTTTTCAGACAATTTTACAGAGATGTTTAACGACAAAGACATAGATACCAAAGAGGCTGAGGTAGCCTCTAATGAGTCCCTGGTTAGGGAAGTTTTTGTTTTTGAGGAACCGTCTAGATCCTGACGGACTACAGGGGATACAAAGAGAAGTGATGACCCCTGGAGATATGAGACGATGAGGGGAATGATGTATCTGCGTCGGGAGCTAGCAGATTTGAGGCGGGAACGATAGAATGTACCGCCACCTCCAGTGCCTGCAGCAGTGCCACCCCCTACTGCACCTACTGCAGTACTAATTGCTCTAGCACCTGTACAGCCAGTTGTAGTTCTTGGAGAGCCTATTGTATAGGGAGCCCGTCGAGTTATTGATGAGGGTGGAGTATTTATGTTTAACTTTATGAAACTAAACCTGTCTGAGTTCAGAAGAGATAGAGGCGATGAATCAGTTGATTTTCTTGAAGAGGTTGAGAAGGTAGTTAGGAGACTACCTTGTACTGATATCCGAGCAGTTGAGCTCGTGGGTTTGTTACTGAAGGGGAAAGCCTGGACATGGTTTTCTCGAAGGATGGAGCCCAGACTGTATGGAAAGCATCCTCCTACTTGGGTTGAGTTTAGACAGGGACTGATTGACGAGTTCCTGATAGAAGGGGTTAAGATCAAGAACCTGATACAGTTTGAGCAGCCAGAGCAGGGTGGTAGATCAGTTGAGGACTATGCTGAGGAGTTTATCAGATTGAGTAGGTATGCTACTCAGATTGCTTCTACTGAGGCAGATTTGATTGCCAGGTTCAGGAGGGGTTTGCATGTCGCACTGCATAATGCCCTTCTGGCTATAGAGTTTACAGAAATTGATTGAGGATATTTAGAATTAAGATTTTAAAATATTGAGAAAAAATAATTTGAGGTTTAATATGAAGTTAAAGAGATAAATGGATAGTAAAAAGACAGAGATGATAAGATAATATGACTTTTGGAGAAATTTATCGGTAGACCATTTTTTAATTAATTTTTGACAGTAATTTGTGCAAATTTCTTTTATATGATTTAATTTAGATGGATTATGGATTAATTAAAAATAAATTGAAAGGTTAATTACAATTTTCCCCTGTAAAATAACCCAATACACTAAATTCCCACTGATTTTTCAAAAATACACTAACTCCCCCCTGACAAATGTCATAATATACTACTAGACTCTTCCGTCCAATTTTGCCGTTAGTCAACTATTAGTCAACCTTACAAGAGTAGTAAAAAGACAAAAATGCCCTTACCTTTTAATTTTAATTAATTACATTCTATTGTTTACTTAAATTTTTTTTAAGATTAAAAAATATATTTTCATACTTTTGAAAAATTTGAAAATAAAAATATTTTTTTAAAATATTTATAAAATATTTTTTAAAAAATAAAAAATAAAAAATAAAAATATTTTTTAAAAAATATTTTTTACTTTTTATTTTTAAATTTATCAAAAACATGAAAATGAATTTTTTATTTGTATTAAAAAAATTAAGAAGAAATAATTTAATTTCTTCTTAAATTATTTTTTAAAAAATATTTTTGTTTATTTTTTATTTTAAAATTTGTTAAAATATGGAAATAAATTTTTTAACTTTAAAAAAATTTTAAAACAAAAATAGAATATAATTAATTAAAAACAAAGGGTAAGGATATTTTTATTTTTTTACTATCCTTGTAGGGTTGACTAAGGGTTGATTAATGACAAAATTGGACGGAAGGGTCTAGTAACATATTATGACATTCGTCAGGGGGAGTTAGTATATTTTTGAAAGGTCAGGGAGAATTTAGTGTATTGGGTCATTCTATAAGGAAAAAATTGTAATTAACTCTAAATTAAAGTATATATAATAATTAAGGTGAGTGAAAATAAATATAAAATAAGAGAGAAATTAAGAGACGTAATTTATTAGTTTTCGGAGTTTTGCCGAAACAGGCTTGGCATAAAAATTCTGTTACTACCGAGATTAAATTATTAAGTTAAATTGAGATACTAAAAATTATATAAGGTTCCATAGGACTTGAATGCAAATAATTTAAGGACTTGAATGCAGTGGCAATTATAATTAAGGAAAATTATGGAAAAAATGTATAATTATCAAAAGTTGTGGGACCCATAAAAAATATTAATTTTTACCATAAAAATTCTGGGGAATTCTACTTGAGTTGGCAGTCCACCATCAAGATTATTGTTAAAAGATTTTTAAGTTATTTTAACAAAACCTTTACAAGTGTATGAATTTAGAATTTTCTATAATTTTGGCTCAAATTTTCCTATAAACTGTAATACCCTAAAAAGTTCTAACATACATTCATGAATTAGTTCTCAGTATGTGGTTCAAAAGTATTGAAATAATGGGAAATAATTTTAGAGACACAGTTAGAAAGCAAACTTGTTACTTTTTCAGAAAGCGGCAGTGTCGGGAACACTACCGAGAAATTAGCAGTCCGGTCAATAGAAGAATTTTTGAAGTTGACCTGGGGGTAAAAGATCACTATAAATCATGTGTAATTTTAGCAAAAAGAAAGAAGTGAAAATCATTTACGAACACTGAAAAAGTAACTAATGGCAAAATTGTAATTATAAGGAACCTTAAGGTGAATAATGGAAATTGGTCTGTCAGAGTTACAAAATGACTCTGAAACCAATTTTATAAATAAGTATAAATAAAAATAAGCTTATTGACTCCCCATTGACTCCCCACTTTGAATTTCAAATCCTGACAGAATTGACAGAATAAATTACAGAGGAATTCGGACCAAAGTGATATATGAAAGTTTGAGGAGTTAGTTGTAATTTGCCAAATTGATTTTTCTATTTATTTCAACACTTAGAACATTTTGCATCTTCTTCTTTCTCTTCTCTTCATTGTCGAACCACTCTTTCCCATTTCTTCTTCAATTCTTCATTTTTTCATCAAATTCCTTAGAAAATTGATAGAAATCTTGCTTATTCACTTAGTTCTTGCCATTTCCATTATCAATTTGAAAGAATAAGCAAAGGAAACCAAGGATTTGGTGGCTTCTCCATTTCGGTTAGGATTCCATTTGAGGTAACCAAGTTAATTTGTTTGATTTTATTGCTTATTCAGATGATTCTAAGGTTGAATTAGATGAGTTTTTAATTAGATTGCATCGATTAATGCAAATTAATAGAAATTCCTAAATTGCTAACCTAATGGAAGTTTGTAACTTAGCTATGTCAATTGGTGCTAGGTTTTGTTAATTAATGCTAGAATATGTCAATTGGATATTAGTAGGTAACTAATTGATGATTGGTTTAGTGTAGAATTCAAGTTTTATCAAAGGTGAGCCTAATAGCTCATTTGGTGAATTTGGGTGGAATTGGAATTTTCAAAGCTATTTGAAAGTTTAGGTGAGTCTTATATGCATCATTTAACATGCCATTTGTGTTGAAATTGAAATTGAAAACCATACGTGAAAATGCATGTTTGGCTGAACCACCCTACACTATTCACCCTTTGTATTTTTGCTTTGTTTTCTTCATAATTCCCTAGCCATTTGATCCAATTTAAGGTTGTTTAATCTTGCTTTTTGATTGCCTATTGTATAATTGCAAATGTGGTTTGTTGTTAGTTGAATTGGGCAAGTCAATTTTGCATCCTAACCTAACCTATTGGCTTACCATTGTATGCCCACCATGTGTTTGATGAAATGCCTAGCTTATTTTGTCTTTGGCCTATTGTTTGCATTCCATAGGCCTACCATTTGAATGCCATTGTCGCCAGCAACATTGGCATGTCAATTGGCCTACTGTTTTTCTTTGCTGAGCCAACTTTTGTTCCATGTCTTGGTTGAATACCAAACCATGTTTCATTGTTTGTATGTTACCTATTACAATGTCATGCTATCTATTGATAATTGATTGACTGATATTGAGCTTATTGATATGGAGGATGCCATTGTTGCATAATGGTATCCATTGATATGTTGTTTCTTGATATTGATCCTAATGTGGTTTGACAGAGCTACCGATCCGATAAGGTAGTGGGGAAATACTGTCAGCGATGTGCACATTGTAATATTGGTACCCTAGCTAGGAGGGGTTATGATCTTGGCCATAAGACCTAATTAGTCTTATGCTCACTGATATTGATATACTACTGGAGACCTATATGTTCGCATATGGTCCATACTGATTACTGAAGATTATATGATTTCATACAGTCCATCCCTTTATTTGTCTTTCCATATGATACCAAGCCTATATTTTGTTCCTTGGTTATTCTGTAACCTGATATCGATTCTGTATACTGTATTTGACTTATTGGTACCATTTCCCTTTATTACCTACTGTTTATTTGATGATGCATATAGATTCACTAAATATCTTATATACTCACCATTTATTTGTTTACCCATTTCAGGAGAGGAGTAGAGTGCAGAATCGTGTTGTCTGTCATCCGGGGATTTCTGCCAGCATTACTAATGTATATATTCTGATTGTATTACTATTTTGATGTTCATAATCTAGCTGCTCCATGGGGTATATATGGGTTAGCTAGGAAATGAACATGTGTATATATATATATGTTATGATGATATTATGAGTTATATGATGATTATATTATATGATGTATGAATCATTACAGCCAATTATAGTAAATGACAGAATGAATTACAGAATAACAGAATGGATGGTAACTAACTAAAATGGATAATATATTATGGTTTATAGATTGTGCATGTGATACTGGGTTCTACGGGTGCCGGTCGCCATTAGCATCTCCTGTGCCCTAGGATCGTCACGACTCGGAAACGGGTCGTGACATAAACCTTGGTATATATAAAAAAGGAAAGGAAGAGATAGTAAATGGGAGAGGGGAGACCAAACTATTAAGAAAATAAATAACCAAAATTTTTTTCCAATTTTTTCAAAGAAACCAACCAAATTAGATAGGAAAAAATGATGGAGAAGGAAGAAGTTTCATGGAGAAAAATTGATGGAAGAGATATATTCAAGCTATTTGGAGGACGAAAATTCATCTAAGGTAAAGTTTATAAACTTAACTCTTTGATTTATTTTATAAGTGTTAAAGTTAGAATAGATGATGAATTGGCTTAATTAATCTACGCAATCAAAGGTATATGAAACTAGTTAAGAGATTGAGTTAGAGTTTTGAATTCTGGAATATGTTTTGAACAAAAATTTGTAGTTAGTACTATGAAATTTTAATGAATGAATCTGAGGATGCTTAAAACATGAAAGTTGTATATAAATATATTAATTAGATGTTTGCTAAAGGAATTGAAGAAATTCTAAGTGAGAAGATAGTTATTAGGCAAAAATTGTGACTGACTCGGAATCAGGGTTTCAAGAAAAATGCTACTGTGTTTTTATTATACAAAATGATAGAGACAAAATTGGAATAAGTATTCAACATGAAAAGTATTTATTTTTGTCTTATATAGAGGTCTATAAAATGGTTTTGCAATTGGATTTGTAGTTTAAAAGATATTAAGCCATAAGTGAAATTTGCGTGAATTAACTAATAAACAAAATATAGGTTACAAAATTTTATTTATATGGAGACCTTAGATTCTGAATTAGGAAAGTGTTAAAAATGAAAAATATTTGTTTATATGAGATCTAAATGACTATAAAATATTTTTACAATTGATTAAGCATGAAATTAATTATAGACATGGAAATATGGTTTGTTCGGATAGAGATTTCATGACATTAGTTTAACTTTGAAAATTTACTACTAATTATAAAATAATCCAAATAATATAAAATTTTAATATGTTATAATATTATATGTCTAGTTTTAAAAGAATCAAAGTAATTGGATAAGTATAGATTGAGTTATAAGTAAAAAAATAGAGTCTGCCCATGTGTAAGTTACAGGGCAGCAAGGCTGATAGTGAGATTAAGTTCAAACTGTCACCGTATGATGTGTAAAACTTGAACATGGCTGAATTTTGAATATGTTAGAACTTGATATGTCTTGTATCGATATCATCACACTAATCTTTTATTTCTCTAACTTAGTAGTTGACTACTATCTCATTTACTACAATCATATTTTCGAAATTCTTAATATACTATACTTCAATACTTATTTACTTATAGCTAAACCTTAATCATATATATTAATATCATTATAGATACTCTCATTGTTCATTAATTTCTCATTATACTTAATCTCTATAACATTGATTTTGTAACTATTCTTACTATATAATCATATCCTTATGCCTTAATAACTTTAAATCTCTATTATTTATAATCATTCATCATTTTGTCACTTAAGCCATACTATGATTGATTACAATTACCCATTTCCAATATTTCCTATTACTTCACTTACTCGTCATTCTTATCGTACATAATCTATTGCCCAAAAAATAACAATATTTTGTTTATATTAGTACTTATAACGCTTATGAAAGCTAACTGTACTTTTAATACCACTTCTAAAGATTTTTGTAATATCACTAAAATATCAATTCACTATCTATTCAAATTATTTCTATGGAATCTATCACCAATCAACTGTCACTGCATTAATTATCTTATTCACTTTCAGTTTCCATTCCCTTTAATTTACTATCATCTTGTGCCAATTCTCAATAAGCACTTTTATCTATATTACTCAGTATATTTATATATTTACTAAAGGATGAATATCATAACGGATAACGATGATAGCAATACTAACAGAAGATTTCGAATAACGAGATGGAATCTTATGCTTTATGGTATAGTTAATATCTTATTGACACTTATGACATATATACCTTTATCACATCCCAATTTTGGATCGTGACGGTTTTAGGATGTAGGAATAACAAAAGACTACGGACACCCGTAGAACTCTTCTATAACCTTAAACATCACTTGCTATAACATATCTATATCCATATAATCAGTCTATCTGTCATCATCTGTGATCATATATGATCTCAACACATCTCATATATATATTAAATATCAGTAACTAATAATATTACAAACCATACTAAGTATAGTCATCCCAATAATTTACATATCCATGGAGCATCTAAAATATATACAAGGAATATATATAAGTTCAATATTTACATTATTATAATAAAGCTGGATCCACTGATGAAGAAATCCTGGAGCAGCTCTACTCTTGACCTGAAAAGATAAAACCACTAAAAGGGTGAGTATTTTCATACTCAGCGAGTCAATATATATATATTATCACACAAAGGCTAAGTAGGTAGCAATAAATGAACAATATTAACAATTGGCTCATGGATAACACTTCAAAGGACCAAATCAAGGGAAATGGTTTATAGACAGCAAATATAGATGTATAGGCACTGGTAGAAATAATAACCATATATATATAACAGATATTGGGTCATGAAATGCAAAACATTATCAATATAACATGTAAATAGCATAAGGTGGACCAGACCCTATGGCCAGGACCATAACCCTTCCTAGCTAGGGTATCAGTGGAATTTCATTATGCATAATGTTGATAGTATTTACCCACTACTCCATCGGTAAGGTATCTCTGTCATTCAAACATTAGAATAGGCTAAATATAGCGAATAAAATACCAAATTGGCAAAAAAATCAACAAGGCTCAATTTCTGTAACTTTAGCTTATTTGAGCTGTTTAGGCAAATAAACACATATAGGATCATTATCCTTAACAAAGGAAGATTATAGTATAGGCAAAATTCCACAAAAGTCATTTAGGATATAAGTTCAAAATATGTCAAGAAGACACATTTACACTAGTGACAAAGAAAGTCACCCATTTTAACAAATTTGGTAACAATTGGATTTCTTAAGGAAATTAACAAAGGTCATTTTGTTGAGCACTTGGTGTGCACCACTTTAGGAATAAATAAATATAGTTTTGGGACATATTGATCAAAAGCCAAAGTTCACAATTCAAGCTCCAATGGCAACAAACACAAAGGCATTATCAAACAGGATTTATATACATTAATAAACAATACAATCAGAGTTTGAATTTAAGGAAAATTCAAAGGAAACTCAAATGAAATACTTTGGCCAAAAAGTTGCAGGAATTTCAATTTCTAACATATCCAAAATTTAGACATGATCAAATTCTACACAACATATGGTGATAATTTGAACTCAACCTTACTGACAGCCTTGCTGCCCTGTACTCTAATTTAGGCAATCTCTACTTTTTTGGCTGCATCTCATAAAATACTAATCTAATGACAAAACTATTTTATAGGCCTCTATATAAGACATAATTAAACACTTCTAGTGTTTAATACTTAATCTAATTCAGCCTCTAACATTCTGTAAAATAAAAACACAATAGCATTTTGCCAGAACCCCTCATCCGAGTCAAACTCAATGTTTGCTTTATTTTTCCTTTCCTACTTCGAATTTCACAAAATCCTTTTATAGAAATCTAAGTGACACATATTTTTACAGCTTAGATGTTTAACACTTACATAAATTCTGTCTTTAAGATTCTCATATCATTAAAATATAGTAGTCTTCTCTGACTGCCTATCAATTAGTCTGAACAAGTAACACTTGTAGCTTAATATCTCTTTCTTTACTTCGAATATTATCAAACAATTTTACAAGAATATATATAAGAACTAAAGCTATAACTTTTATGTTTTGTACTTTTCCAAATTCATTACTTAATGTCATATAATATAAGCTACAATTTTCTGACCTAATACAAGTTATAGAATTTAAAAACCCTAATCCAATCTTTAATTGCCTTCATATCCCTTTGCTTACACAACTCAATTTATTCCATTCATTAATCATTCAAACTTTAACACTTATAAAATAAATTAAAGAACCAAGTTTAGGAACTTTACCTTAGATGAATTCTTTCTTCTCTTTTTCCTCTAAGATTGCTTGATATCCATCAATTTTCCTTCATCAATTTTTTTCTTCTTACTTCTTTCTAATTTTCCTAACTTAGAATTTTTGATTTCTATGTAAGAAAGTTATAGAGATATTTTGGGCAAGAGTGGTTTGGTCTAAAGAATGGAAATAGCTAGCCTTCTTTATCTTTTTATATACCAAAGTCAATAGTAAAACTTGAAAAAATGAAGAAAATACAAGAATTTTCTAGAAATATACATTTGTTAACTTTTTATGAATTAGTAAAAATATCAAGAATTAAAATCTACCTTTGCTTGTTCAAGTGGCCGGCCATTCCTAATATAAATCAAGAAAATTTATGTCTTAAAATAATTATAGGCTTAGTGGGTCTCACAATTTTGGATGCCATGTCCCATTTTTGGAACGCGATGGTTCTAGGGTACAGGTAAACTTAAGGTCACTGAAAACCTATAAAATCCTTTAAACTTAACAACCATTAGTCATTCATACTTAAACTCATTCATTAGTATTCATATTCTATTTATCATTCATTAACCTTACAAAAATTTCTATAGAGTTTTCTTTTTATTTTCATAATATTTCCAACCCAAAACTGGGTCTTTTAAAATTTTCACAGCCTGCATAAAAATAATTTTTCACTCCCAATATTTCACCATTCTTATATCCTCAACTCCACAGTTGAAATAGTCATATATAACACTTCTATATATATTCATTTTATTCATACCATGTCACAATTATATTTTAATATTATTAGTATTAGTGTCTCTGCCATTTTCTATATCACTATCATTTGTTATGCCATACTTATTTACCATCAACTATAATTTCAGTTTAAGTAACAAATAATATATATTTCTCAAATTATACCCCATGGAGCTCTAGAGTATATACAGACTGACTCCATAAAAAAATAATTACATAGTCTTCGGACATCCCAAGTGCAGAGGAAGGAAAATAACTTGGGATCTTGCTCCTAATACTTCTTTCCTGAAAAATAATTAAATAACCACGAGTGAGTATAAATATACTCAGTGAGTATGTATACATCATTAAACATGAAGTACAGGACAATGATAATAAAATAAATCAATGGAAGTTAAATGACAATGAATATATATTAGTATATCAAATTTACATATCAAAGACTAACTATTTGCACGCCAAATGCCATTAGGCGTTTGGAATAGATAACAATGTTGGGTAAAGAAATGGATATCAATGGTAAGCAATATGGAATAAGGTTGACATAAGTATCATATTTGCTTTCACATTTAGAAGTGACAGATATTGGGCCTTGAACACGTATCATTTACAGTAAGATATAGTAAGGTGGCTAAACCTCACGGCTAGGACAAGTCCCTTCCTATATATAACAATATTAACAATGGTTTATGAGCAATAAGATTACATTCAATAACATATATTTACGTGCCTACAAAGAAATGGAACCTACCAATATGATGATAGAATAACCATTAATCCATACCATCATCCATCGAGATACTACGATCTCATACCATACGTATGCTTGATCAGAACATACGTCCCAGGGCCGATAGGCCTCCCCTAGGTAAAACCATTGATATAATTTGACCTTATCAGCTAGGTCACTAGTGCAAACAGTCCAATAATTTCTCCCTCATTTGAAGGGCAATCGTCAATAGCCATACAATCGATACAAGAAACAATGGGTGGGTCTAGAGACCTCACATTATCAATATCATTAACAATATTCAATAGGCTTTCAACAATTGATATGACCCAAATGGTCTTTCAAAGGTAATACATTTCAATGATGGCCTAAGACCCAATGACATTATAATATCAAATTAATAATACTCAATATAAAATTTAGTCCAAGAACAATGACTAAACTTCATTCAAGAATCAATATTAACAATTGTGGATTTCATAACAAAGAATAAATTATCCCATAACTTACCTCAAATCCAAAGCAATAAGCTCAACTATCATTATAATCAATAATCCTTAGGTCCTTGGGTTCACCAAGCCTAAGACGAAAAATTTCCAAAAATGTGTCAATTAGGGTTTCCTTCCCTAAAGCTATTATACAAAGAATTCTAGGATTCTATACCCTTTATTACTCAATAAATTGATTTCTAATACCAATTAAATAATTAAATGAAGAATTCCTATTCATCTTACTATTCACATAAAATCATTAAATCTCATAACTCCCATAACAACCATAATTAATGACAATAAATGCTTATAAAAGACTACCTATAATATATAAACACTAATCTAACAATACCATAACCAATAAACAACTATAGAAGCAAGATCTAGGATTTACCTTCAAAGCCCTAGAAAGAGATTTCTTGAGAAAGAATGCCCTTGAAAGTGATTTGATGCCTTAGAGTGCATTTCCCATGAAGAATCCTTGAAGAAAATGGTTATTTGAGTGATCAAGGAGTAATAAGGAAGATTAATTGAGCAATGGGGAAGAAATGAGAAGAAGAAGAAGAAATGAATTTGTGGTTTTTGGTTTTCAAAAATTCAAAAATGAATTCTATATATAAAGACCAAAGTCTTACGCCTGTGAAGAATAAATTCATGCCCATGAAAAATAAGTTTCATGCCCGTGAAGGATATATTCACGCCCGTGAACAAAAAATATATCAATTTTCTCGTATTTAGATAGAGAGCAAAATAATGGTCATGATTAGAGTTCACGCCCGTGAAACAACAAGGTTCAAATGCACGACTGTGAGAAGAGTTCACGCCCTGAAAACAATATGTTCAATTTCATCAAGGCAGTCACTTCTCAAGACCATTCTAACACTCACTAAAACGACTCTAAACAATATCTATAACAAAGAAACAATTCTATAACAATCAATCAATATAATTTATAACCATGGGACCATCAATAACCTCATTCAATCATGTAAATTGAAATCTTAGGTGTTACATTCTCCCCTCCTTAAATAAAATTCGTCCTTGAATTTAAGAATTTACCTTAATTCTGAAACAAATAAGGATACTTCTCTTGCAAGCTCTGCTCACTCTCCCAAGTGTATTTCTCTATGGCTTGGTTCTTCCACAAAACCTTAACCATTGGAATCTCCTTGTTCCAAAGTCTCTTAACCGATCTATCGATATTGACTGTTGGAACTTCCTCATAAGACAAATCCGGACCAAGATCCAATGATCAAACTTGAAGCATATGCGAAGCGTCAGATACATACTTTCAAAGCATCGAAATATGAAACACTGGATGCACACTATCAAGATTAGGCGGCAATGCTAATCGATAAGAAACTCCCCCAACCTTATCTAATGTCTCAAATGGCCCAATGTACCTTGGAGATAACTTACCCTTCTTGCCAAATCTTAGGACTACTTTCACTAGCGAGACCTTTAAGAAAACCATGTCTCCAACAGAAAAGTGAACATCCTTTCTTTTTGGATCAACACAGCTTTTTGGCAACTGAAAGCCGTCTTCAACCTCTCTTTGATGATAAACACTTTCTCTGTTGTAAACTTAACTAACTCAGGAACTTCAATGCTCTTCTCACCCACTTCATCCCAACACAAAGGAGATTTACACTTCCTACCATATAAAGCCTCATAGGGTGCCATATGAATGGTTGAATGGTAGTTGTTGTTGTAAGCGAACTAAATCAAAGGCAAGTAATTGTCCTAATTACCTCCAAAGTCTAGAATACACATCTTTAGCATTTCCTCTAGAGTCTATATAGTCCTTTCTGATTGTCCATCAGTATGAGGATGGAAAGCTATGCTACAGTCAAATTGAGTGCCTAAAGACTCTTAAAGTTTCTTCCAAAATCTCAATGTAAATTGAGAGACTCTATCCGATGTGATCGAAACTGGAACTCCATGCAATCTCACTATCTCATCAACATATGATTGGGCATATTGAGAAGGCGAATATGTAGTCTTAATTGGTAGAAAGTGAGCTGACTTGGTCAATCGATCCACTATCACCCATATCGAGTCATAACCATTTGAAGTCCTCAACAAACCAACCATGAAATCCATAGTAACTCTCTCCCATTTCCATTCTAGCAATGGTAGTTGTTAAAGCAATCCATAAGGTTTCTGGTATTCAATCTTCACTTGCTGATAAGTCAAACATTTTGCCACAAACTCCGCTACATCCTTCCTCATTCCACTCCACCAATACAATTGTAACACATTAGTCAAACATAAAACCTGAACCATAAAGGGGCAACCTAGGGGGATTTTTTCCATGACTTGAATGTTGTGTGTTATTATATGTTTATGCATGAATCTGATATGTATGCATATTATATGATGTATTTCCATGAATAGAGGGGTTTTAAAAGCTGTTGGGAAGAAATTGGGTAAATTTGAGTTTTTGATGAACTGGGGGTAAAATGGTCATTTCACACCCCTTGAGTTTTTATGGAAATTAACTGTAACACCCCAGCTTAAAGGCTTAGAACTTAAGCTTTAAAAGGGGCAAACTTGAGAGATGTTTGCTATGTTTGAAAGTTATGTACTATGCATGTTTATGTTTAAATTGTATGAATATGCATGTTTTAGAAAGTTTTACACATGTAAAAGTGCTTTAAAAGCTGTTAGGAAGAGATCGGGAAAAACTCAATTTTTGGTGAACTGGGGGTAAAATGATCATTTCACACCCTTTCGAGTTTTATGGAAATAAACATGATATTTGAAGGTAGAAAAGAATATTAGGACATGAAAATGATGTTATTTAATTTATTTGAA
>CANXYC012369015.1:0-52353 GCA_948193065.1 Aleurites moluccanus | reverse complement strand
TATATATATATATATATATATATATACACTTGAATATCGAAGTAGGATAAGGAAATTTATAGTTAGATGATTTAAATATATAAATATTGTTAGATAGATTTGTTTCCACTTTCTACTATATTAGTCAACAAAAATAGGGGGAAAAAATTTTATTTACTTGTAAAATTATGATGAAGTAAATAATGATTGTCAAACCTACCATTAAATAGATTAATGCTCACTTTGACAGAGTTAACTGACGGCCAAATCCGAATGCCAAAAGTAAATAAACAAATAAAAGAACGCCGACGGAATGCTGGTGGCGACGCGTTGATCCAAAAATCCAATTCTTGCCTATTGGAATCTTATTGAAAGATTTTTATTTTCTTCTTAATTTTCTTTATACATATATATATATTACATGGTACAGTACTACACTTTACTTTACTTTTTTAGAGGATTATTTGTCGGGAGAATCCTAATTAAAAAAAAAAAAAGGGTGGTGGTATGGTCAATTTTAGGTATTTATGTCTTTTTCTTATTTTTAATTGTTATTTGCTTACAATTTTTATATGTTTCATTGGTTCAATAATATTTTATATCATAAAGGAATTATTGGATTTAAATTTTCAATAATTTAATAAAAAATTATTAATAATAAAAGTTATCTAAGTTTATAATTAAATATTTATTTTATAATATAAAAAATAAGAATTTAAATTTTTTTCTCTAAATTTTTTCAATGTTAAAAAAGATTTAAATACATGAGGTGTTTGGTTCAAAAAATTATAAGGAAATTGAAGTGAAATGTGAATTGTGATTGTTATAGATTTGTTAGTTTTTAGGTTTGAACATGTTGGACACTAAAGCATTTTAATGAATGTAGCATAATAGTTTTTAGGGTACAAGTAATAATTTAATGTTAGCAACAACATTAACATATTATAATTATTGCTTAGGGGGGTGCAAACATATTATAATTATTGCTTAGTGGTTGTTGCACCCCCCATCACACATACAATTATTTCAAAGCCACAATAATATATTAATATATGTATAATATCATAATAGTAGGTTGTTAAATTTAATTTTGGAAGTTTGGAGGAAATTATAGATTAGAGTTCCTTAAATAAATGTGGGGAGATGAATTTTTTTTTTTTTTATAAATTTTATTTCAAAATTTTTTAATTTTAAAATTAATTTCATAATCACTAAATCAAAATTTTTAAAAATAATATATTAAATTTCTATATATTATTTTTATTTGGAAGTGTGATGATCCCAATTGAATTAATTGTGAATTATTATTGAACTATTAAGGAGATTTAGCATTTTATTCAACTCTAACCTTGTTGAAGGAATATTGGACTTGCTTCTTTGCTTCCAAATTAGATATGGTTGTTATAAATCAATTCCAAAAAAAAAATAGACAATTATATTTATTACCATTAAATAAACAAAATTATAAAAGAGTAATTAGAGACTTAATTTTAGAAATTATTGTTTTAAAGCATTGAATTCATTAGAATTTAACTATTAATTGTCGAACCAAACTAGTGGTTCATATTCAATGGAATTGAAGTCTCACAATCAGAAACTTTGAGTGGGGAAAAGAAAACTTTATTATTTCAGAAGCATTTTGATTTATAGTTTAACAGTGAATTCAATTTCCACCAAAAAGCTCAAAGAAGATTCAAATTTCCTGACACAATATTTGTTGCTATGAATTTCTGTCTGGTAAACCACTAGCCACCAGCCTTTATTTATTTATATTTTTTTCGATTTCTTTCTTTTCTTTTCTTTTTTTTTAAGTAAAAAAATTAAAAAAGATTTCAAAACCATGGTCAAATTTGCTGGTCAATTCTCATGCAATTTTAAAGGAATCTCTGTGAATTGTCTCATAGATTCTAAGTAATGAATTGTAAGTAAGACATTTTCTGATACCATTTGCTTGATTGCTGAGAAAAAGAAAGAAAATAAAGCCTTATTCTCTCTCATTCCTCAAAGTAATACACCACATACAGGCTAAGTCTACAGTTTCGTTTGGCTACAAAATTTGCTCTTGAAAGAAAAAAAAAAAAAAAAGAAAAATAATAATTTGTTGATGTGGTTTATGCCATGAAAGAGTATTATGAATCTTGTAATATTTAATCTTTGATATGCATTTAATTTGGTGGTAAATAAGTTATGAACATATTTACAATTCTCTTAAAAATTATCTCATTTTTAAGAATTTTCAATTTTCATATAAAAAAATTAATAATAAATTTTCCTTCTTTTTAAAATTTATGTATTTATATTTATAGATTTAAATTCCATGCGATGCCCTAATTGAGACGGCATTTGAAATGGATTGAACTTTTGAATATTCCCACCTACGAGGTTCAAAAATGTCAAAAAGCATTCCATCAATTCCTTGAAAAAAGTTTCCTTCTTTCCTTTGGGCGATTGTATTTTTTTTTTTAATTCAAATTTTATTTTATAATTACCATTTATTACAAACAAACAATATATTTTGTGCAAACAATTACTACATATTACTAATGAAGTTCAAACCTATTTTGTTTATAAAATCTCCCTGGTATTTAATAATTATTCACTTCAACTAATTTAGATTTTTAACCTATAAAAAAATAAAACTTTCTTAATAATTATTTTAAAATACTCAAACTCGATATATAATTTAAAAATAAATAAATTTTTATTACACAAATCAGCAGATATTGATATTTCTATTTACTTTTAAATTTCATTTCTAATTTTCTTTTTAGAGAAAAAATTAAATAAATTAATATGTGATTTGTAGATTTATATGGGATCACCTTGTTTATTAATCCATAAAATTCTAATTAAAAAATAAATAAATTCCTCGTAATTGTTATATCTTAATCATAGCAGTAGGGTACCACCATAGTACTAAAGATTCTATTGCAAATTGGGCCGAGTACTTCAATTTGTAAAAAATAAAATTACTCGAGTATAAGTTTGTTAGAGAAAGAAACATGTTTATAACAAGAAAATTTCAGTTTCTTAATTATCACCTTAATTATGCAATTAAAATTATAAACTATAAATTTCATGGGTTTAAATGATGTTCATGAATTTTAAAAAGTTTAATTTTTATTTTTTGTTTTTGAAGTGAACATAGTTTAAAAAAGTATTTTTCAAACATATTGGGTGAAAGGAATAGTGAACACATTTGAAATTTGGAAGCACCGGTCTAAAGGGTAAATGGTCCCATTCAATTAATTAGCTTTCATTTTCACAGAAAAATTAAAAAGGGGACCAATAGTAAATCACCTATTTTGATCATGGTCCAACAATGGCAAAGACATACACGCATGTGTTTTCAACTTTTATTGGCGGTGGCCGCGGGCGTGGGAGGAGCAATTAGCGGCAAAAAATTTTTACGAAATAAAGTGAATTGCTGATTGTGCCTACACGTACAGAGCAGGTCCAATTTCCACTTATTTTATTCAATTTCTTTCTTCAAAGTCGGCGGCAGATCTAAAAATTAAAAAATTGTTGCTGTGAGATTGTAAATCAACTAATAATAATTAAATATTATAAATTAATCATAATTTATGATATTAATATGATAATTAATTTTATAAATTATAAAATTTATATTATAATTATTATTATAATATATTAAATTTTTATTATTTAATTTACATTCTTACGCGATGAATTAGATTTACCTAAGAATTTTTTCTAAAAATTTAAAAGGAAAAAATGAAAATTTATCTTATTAAAAAGTAATATTAAATATTTTAAAAATTAATTAATTATAATAAATATTTTATTGAAAAATATAATAATAAACATTAAACATTTTCTTTGGATCCGAATTTATATAAATTATAATTAAAATAATATTTATTTATTTATATAAAAGATGTAGAGAATGAAAATGAAAAGAATATTTTATCTATGAAAATATCTTTCTAAATGGGAGCACTTAAAAAACATTGAAAAATGAAATAAGTAATTGATTTTGGTTGGTTTGTGGATTTGAGTGGATGAGTGATGTTAACCAAACATATAATATAATGTTGACTTGTTTGGTCTAAAATTAATCCTACTTTATTTAAAGCTAATTACTTTCCAGAAATATACCACACAAAATTGACTTTACTTGATACAGACACACAACAAACTTACAAGTATTTTTTCTTTCTTTCCAAACAGCATAAATTATTTTCATTAGACCATTTTCGTAGTCGTCCGTCCCTACCAACTCATGAAAACTCCAATATAAACAAGTTTAAACTTTTTGTATTATAACATTTCATTATTTGGAATTTTTTTTTAGTAGTTGCTCATTCCTTTTCTGTCTGTTCAAAGGATGTTAAAGTTCTTCCTAATAAAACTCTTATATCTTTCAATTAAATAAAAAATTTATATTTAAAATTTTCATTTCATTGATATTGAAAAAATATTTATTATTAAAATAAAATAAATATGAAAACTAATTTTTAAACACTTTAAATCTCTCCGACTATAGAATTGAGTATTATCCATCACGTATTGTAAATGAGACATAATGTAGGTAGAGGTGATAATATAACTCGATATATAATATAATTATATTTAATTTTATATTTTTTAGTTTATAGTTTATTTTTTGAGACTATATTAACAAATATATCATTAGGTTTTTTAACTAGCTTGTTAGGTTTTTTGTTGTTTTTGATTATTAAGAACTTGGTAGTTTTTCAAGTGTGAAATTTTATCATTTTCCAATTTAATATTTTTTTGGTTTGTTTTCTTGTAATTATAAAAAAGCTATATTTGCATCAATTTTTTGTTTAGAAAAAGAAAAGAGTAAGTGTTTTTAGTCGGACAAATTAATGATGGCCCATTTCTCACTGTTCAATCTTAATCATCGAAGATAAGCATCCAATAATTTTCAACTTAGTCATTATAATTAATTATTGTCTTTATCATAGATTAAGAAATTTGAGCATAAGGTCAGACAATCTATTTTCTTAAAAATAAAATACCCAATATAAATGGAGGAATCTTAAAAAGGAGCTGTCCATATCTCTAGGAGATAATATACATAATAAAACAACCTTCATCTAATGGTAATTAAAATAAATCAAAATATAAATTTTACGAATCGAGAGCCCTCTGATTATAGAACAATCCTTAATTACTAGGTTTTTCTTGTTCTTAAATTTATTTTATGTGTTAATATTGACTATTCTATATGAATTTGAATAGATTAAGCCTGGGACTAATTAATACTGTGTAATAGAATGATTTTTTTTTTTTAGTATTAGAAAGAGAGAAATTAATTATAAATTTATTATTCAAAAAAAATATATATTTACTGTTAGAATATGCTTATTAATAAAATGAAATTTAAATATAATTAGTTTGATGTTTTTAATTTAAGATAATCATGAATATCACATAATTATTCATGCATGGGACACATTTATGCCATGATCATAAATTTGCTTTTTGGTTATGGTTGACATATCTAATTACAAAATAATTAACAAACTAAAACTTGAATTTAAAGCCTAATTATTATTTAATTTAATAAGGGGCAAAAATAATAAAAGCATCTTTAAATATATCCTTTATAATGTGTGTTTTAAATTATTATTATTATTTTTATAGATAATTCAGTATAGATAAATATTTTTTATTAATAAAAAAATATATTTCAAACTTTTCTTTTAAAATAAAAAAATAAATAACAATGATACTATTAAGTTAGTCATATTATTTAATTAAACTTCGTCTTGTAAATTATATATACCATTAGTAATACATTATCTGAATATTCAAAGTAAAAAAATGAAGAAGGTGGTAGTTAAATGATGATGCATTGGATTTAAGCTAGTCAGAGCAACTTTAGTACTTTATGCATTGAAAGTAATTAGAAGAATTATTAAAGGACATATGACCTAGAAACTAACTTCAATAAAAAAAAAAAAAAAAAAACTATTAATTAATATATAGTTAAAATGAATAAAGTTTCAAAATTAAACAGTTTCATCTTAAAGTTGAGAACTTCTAATATCATCTTAAAATTTTCAAAAGTATTCATGTAATTTAGCTGTAGAAAGACAAAGGAGGAAAAGAAAGTTTTTTTTGCAGAAAAAAGAATGATGGGTCATCAGTATATTAATATGGAATAATCTTAATCACCAAATGAGTTAGAACCATACATTTATGACTCTATTATTTTCCATACCAAATTAAAATAAGATGTGTCCAAAAGGAACCCCAAAAAATTGGACAAAACTAAGCATTTCATGAAATTTTTGATTGAATAATTTAAAAGGAGACATCAATCTTATTCCCAATAGGAAACTTCATGATATGTTGTTGTTCCAGTATATATATATATATATATTTTAATTTTTGTTTGTATTAAAATTGGACAGTATTTGTTTTATGCACGTCGTGGGCCATTAATTAAAAAGATCTATTATTTTCACGAAAACTATATTTTGATTATCCTGTTATATTTTAATTTATATTTTTTTGGTTGCATATTTTAATTTAATAGATATATATTATTTTTGATAAGTTTTTATATATAATATAACAGTAACAGAAACTCTCCTCCATGCATGTTTATCATCATGTTCTTCCACCTTTTTTTTATACAAAACTTCCATCATTTATCTAATTAATACAAGTTACAATTATTTGAGCCAATATTATATATATATATATATTAGAATATTATAAGTATACCCACTTGCCATAGCGGACTGGAGCTAACAATACCAAAAAATGTTTGCTTGGAAGTTCTGCAAACATTTAAAGAAAAATGAAAGTCTTGGATCGATCAGAACTTCACTTCACAAACACAACAATTCTTTTGAGCTTTTCTTGGCAATTGATGCTGATCATCACTGAAATCATCATTTCCAAACATACACTTAACGCCAACGCCATGATTTCTACAGAAAACTCCTTTCTTTTCTCTTCTTCAAATAGGTTTTTCGTGTGTATATATAATGATAAAGCTGCCATTTTTTTCTTTTTTGAATTGAGAATAATATTTGCGTGTACCTTTTGAATTTATATTTCTTTAATGAATTTATGAATTTAAATCTTATAAATTAAGTTAATTAGCATACTTTCAAAAATTATAAATTGTGAATAATTATATTGTATATTGGTAAGTGATATATTAGTAATTATAAATACAATAAATAATTTTAGAATGCGGTATAAAATATAACCACGCTCCAAAGCATGATTAATTATATTTATCTTCTTAAAAATACAACACTTTTAAACGTGGGCAATTAATCAAGCTTAAAATTGTGGATAATTTCAATATGCCAACACTAGTGATTGGTAAATTTGATAAATGATTAGTTAAAAATTAATATACTCACGCGGGTGATAAATTTATATCACATTTTAAAGTATAGGAAAAATAGTAATCAATTTTGGTCCGATCCGATTCAATCTAAATTAAACACATATATCCGACGAATATACTTGATTTAATTCAATCTGAGAATTTTATTACTAAACGGATTAGATTCAAATTTTTTAAAATTTACTCTAAATTCGAATCGTAACCACCTAATTTTGGTCAGTTTTGTACCCACACCATTTTTAGTCACGCTATTGTTCACATTTGGATAAAGCCTGGGACATATTTGCTTATGTGTTTTTAGAGGACCAAAAAATAAACGGGTATAGACTTTTTTTTCTTGTAGTGAGAGAAGATTAGAGGACCAAAAAATAAATATAGAGCAAAATATATAAATCCCTTTTTCAATAATTAAATACTGTATAATAATACTTTTTTAAACATAATTTTTCTCCATTCTCAATATATATATATATATATATATATATATATATTCCAAGGAAATTCCGTCATTCGTGACGAATGCGAGCAAAATTTGACCCTCTCTCTATATATAAGTTTTTCCAATTTTATGTATATTTTTCTTTGGCTTCCAGATCTCCTGGTAGATGTGAACGTATATACAGGATTCACCATCTAATTTTGCTGACCTAAGAAAGCTAATTTTTGAGAATTTATTAGTCTGATATAATATCAGTATACTCAAATTATGATATAATAAGATGTGAAAAAGAGGGGGTTAACCCTTAGGTCATATCTCCGAGCATATAAATATTAATTAGTTACAAGATTTTGCATGAGTAAACTTGTTTTAGGTTATTTTCATAATAAACAAAGAAAAATATTAGGGACATTTTGATTTAGCGGTAACAATTAGCTGTTAGCTATTGACGAGAGTGATAAATAATTAACAGTTGAATTTTAATAATTAAATGATTAAATATTAATAATTAAAAATTTCGATTTTTAATATTTCAATTATAATTTTAAGCTGTTAATCGTTAAATTTTATAACATTATTCTAAATATTAAGTTTCTCAAATATCTCATATTAAAAATTGAAAATTTAAATATTAAATATTTATTTTTAATTGCTAATTAAAAAAACACTATGACCATGTTGGATTGATGAAATTTAAATAAAAAATTTCAGAAAATTTATGAATTATGTCAAAATACATTATTTGGTTAGCAAAAAAGTAGTTAAAACTCATGGATATATTATTCAAAATCTATCATTTATCACAATATCTCATTTAGAGAGTTTTTGAAATCTTACATGAAAGGTGAAATTTTAAAAAATATATTATTTTAATGAATAAAAAATTTTGTAGATTATATTTTTATTATGAAAATGTCATTAAAATTCATAAATTTTATTTTTATTTTAAACAAGTGAAATTTTATAAATTTATGAAATAAATAATTTAAATTTTAAATTTTATAAATTTTAATAAATTCCATAAATTTTAAAATTCTTAATTGAAAAATCACCTGCATATGTGTAGGATTCACATCTGAGCATGATTTGAGTCACCACTTCCTCTTCTAAAATAATACTTTATAAAACTATATATTAGGTCAATAATTTTTTTTTATTCATCAAAGTCAATGAGCGGAAACAATTCAGTGCGAGTAATAAAATATATGAGTAACTATATTTTTTAATAAATTTTATCAATTTATCTTCACCATGTAAAGTTGAATGAAGATATTAACTAAATCCAAAATATTTCAATAATTAATAGACCTTTGGTCTAAGAGTTTAGATAGTGTGGCATATTTTCCTTTGTCTATAGCTTTGCCCCCACCCTTTTCTCTCTTGGGGTTATGGGTGGTGGCCGGAATGTTCCTCCATGACACATGTATTTGTTTTACTCTTTTTTTCTTACATGGTGCCAGTTAGAAAATGACCATTCAATAGATAGGATCAGTTGAACTATCATCCTCTACTAAAACCCATGCATGCACATATATTTATATGGCTGCCTCTTCACCGACATTTTTCTCACTTGTGATCTTCCAAACAACAATCCAACTTGTTCATGAAAAGTTATGCCAAATCCAATACAAATTTTGACTCAAATAACGTGTTTGATTGGATGGAATTTAGATAAGATTTTGTTTGGAGACAAGAATTAGAATTAAAATTGAAAATTTTAATTTTAATTTTCTAAAATTAAAATTCTGTTAAAATTATAATTTTAACGTTTGTTTCATATAAAAAATTGAAATTAAATAAAAAATTAGTGACAATAAAAGTATTTGTTTGAGTTGAAAGTGGTGGTGAACCACCGGCGGTGATGATGGATCGCCGGCGGTGATGGTCCGTTGAGTTATCATCGCCAGCAACGACTATCATCAGAGGTGGCAGACCATCGTCGCCGACGGTGACGGACCAACATCGCCAGTAGTGACTCTAGAGATGGAGGCGATGGTGGCGGCGGCGGTGATGCTAGGGGTGGCGTTGAGAGAGAGGATTGTAATGGTAATTATGAAATTGTAATTCTTATGGGTTGAGAATGAAATTATGAAATTGATTTTTTAATTATATTATAATTTTCATGGAATTGTGATTATAATTTCAATTTTAATTCAAGATAACTGCCAAATACTGGAATTGATAATTTCAATTTTAATTCTAATTTTAACTCCAATTCCAGACTTTTCAAACAGAGTCTAAGAGATTTTAGGAAATTTATAAGTTCTGTCAAAATTTATTATTTGATTAATAAAAAAAAATAGTCAAAATTTATGTATTATTCAAAGTTCATCATTTATCACAAATTTATTATTTTGATAATTTTTAAAATTTTATATAAAGGTGAGATTTTTGAAAATTTTTCATTCAAGTAGATTTTTTTTATTATAAAAATATCATTAAAATTTATAAATTTTATTTTTATACCAATCAAATAAAATTATATAAATTCATAAAATAAAAAATTTAAATTTTTAAATTTTATACATTTTACAGATTTCAAATTTCTAATTCAAACGTGATTATATAGAATTTATCATTTAAGTGGGAGGAACATATTACCCCAACTACATAATTAACACTTTATTTCAATTTCACCAAAGATAATTTATTTTAAGCATGTCATTTTTTATGAAATTATTATATGTTTTTATTTGAATTTTTGCTATATTGATTTTTTTTTTAAAGGAAACAAGGTTGTGAATATTGATTTTTTTTTCACTTTAATTTGAGAATTGCAAAGACTAATTAATTTCTTATGTTAAGAGACAAAACATTCAGCTAATTATTAATCCACTAATTTGTTTGAGAAATTTTAAGGGATTTTTTAAAAATACGGAAAAGATAAAAAAAATATTTTATTTTTACTGTTAGAAAAAAAAATTTTCAAAAATACTACATATCTAAAAATATTTTTTTAAAAATACTACATATCTAAAAATATTTTTTTAAAAAATACGGTATTTACCAAACATATACCAAAAAATATTAAAAATGAAAAAAAAAAAGCAACCTTAAAATTGAAAAAAAAAAAAAACAGTATATTTGTGTAATATTTCTAAATTTTAATTCAATGACTTCACATTGAAAAAATAAAAATAATTAGGTAGTTTTTCTAAAGGAGAAAACAGGAAAAATGTGTCTATATAAATTGAAGGTTTAATTTAGGGAATATTACATAAATATATTATTTTTTGACTTTTTTTTTTAATTTTAAGGTTTTTTTTTTTTCATTTTTATTATTTTTTTAGTATATATTTGGTATATATCATATTTTTAAAAAAATATTTTTAAATATATAGTATTTTTAAAAAAATATTTTTAGAAAAAAAAATTCTACAGTAAAAATGAAATATTTTTTATTTTTTAGGATATTTTTGAAAAAAGCCCTTTAATTTAAGTATAACCAAAATGGTTTTGGGCCCAAAATTCCACCTTTATTTGATGAAATGGAATCTAAGCCCATTTTGGTTTAAGGTTTCAAGTACTAATTGGCCTAATAATGGTTAATCTTCAAATCTTAAAGGGTGCATCCGTCATTTTAACTAAAGAAAAAAATAATAATAAAAGAGCCCGTCTAATTCTCTGACCATGTCAACGACCATTAAAAAACCAACACGTGTTAGTTTCTTAATAACTACTGTTTAAAATTATTAACTGTCCCATATACTTTTTCACGAACCCCAACAATCTCGCTCTAAAACAAGAAAGCCATAGAAACATAATGATTACTGATTAGACACAAGAAATCTAAAGATATTTGGAGAAAAAAAAAAGAAAAAAAGAAAATGGCAGTGGAAACTGTAGCACCAGCACCTGCACCCACTGCAACAACAACTGAAATGGTCGCCACTGCACAGGCACAGCAGAAGAAGAACAGGATTCAAGTTTCTAACACCAAGAAACCTCTCTTCTTTTATGTCAATCTTGCTAAGGTTTAACCTTTTCTTAACTGGGTATTCAGTATAATTAAGTATTATGAGTCAAAGTTCCTTCCTTTAAATTGGGTTCTTTTTGTTAACTTTATTTGCACATGAGGTGATTGTTAATTTGTTATGATGCTTCTGAGAAAAATTTGCTTCTTTAGATTTCACATTTTTTTTATCCTACTTTTTTGTATTTAAATATTTTGTAATATAATAAAGTTTATAGTGTTTTCACATACATACAGCAACATAATGAGGTTGAGCTTTCTGCCTTGGGCATGGGTATGTTGTTCAAACCATCTGCAGTTTCCATTATAGCTTGTCTATGAATGACGTCGAGGATTATAACTGCCATATATATCATATTGCCAACTAAAATTCCACGAAAGTGGAGGTTATGATATAAAATGGATAAGAAGTTATCAATTTTTCTATAAACAATCACCCTTTCCAAACAAGGGGAGTAAGTTCAGAAAGAATGAAACACAGAAAATTTTTCATTATGATTGTTAAAATTGAATTTTCATTTGATTACAGCAATCACCACAGTTGTCACAATTGCTGAGATATTGAATAACAATGGATTAGCCAGCGAGAAAAGTAAGATTCCCTTTAAAGATTTATGTTCAACAGGGTCTTTTATTCACCATGAGGGACTGATTTGTAACTTTTCATTGAATAAACAGAAGTTTTGACATCTACAGTAGGCATGAAAAATGAAATCAAAGGACGGTTGGTTCAGAAGGCTAAGGTAATGTTTAATATCTTATTGGTTTTGTATATATTTTGAGGATTACGGTTTTATCTTATTGGTTGATTTCCAGATCGAGATAGTGTTGGGGAAATCTGATAAATTTGACAGTCTGATGGATGCTGCAAATACAGTCCCAGATGCAGATGCCAAAGACAAGGAATTATGGAGCAGCAATGCTGATATGACCTTGTAGTTCTAATATCCACTTCTTTTTTTTTCCTTTTCATTTTTGTAGTAGGAGGATAGTATATATGGGTACGTTTTTATTTTTTATTTTTTTTGTCATAAAAGTGCAAAACGACAACAGTTATTAAAATGGTATGGCAAAATGGTGCCAGTTGCAGTTGTAAGCACCTCTCTCCTGTGATCCTTTATCACAGAGTTGCAGAGATATATGTTTTCTGGACATGTATCTTTTATACTTCATGCACTTAAGTGCCTAATTATAATGAAATTGTACTTGAGTCCTTTGTTAATCTCCTCTGATTTTATGCTCTTCACTCTCATTTGTATCAAGTGATCTTCATCTCTCTCCTTCACACATTTAACAATAGAAATCCCAACAAGATCCATATATAACCACACTCTGGGGAAAATATATTAAAAATTTATATCTATATTGATATTATCATCCGATTAGGAAGACAAAGATAAATTTCTAATGAAACATTTTGATTTTGTTGTTATTAAATTCAGTGTTTATATAACCGGACATGTTAAATAACAGGTGAAAGCAGAGGGTAAGAAGTCCGATTGGAGTCGAATTGATTAAACTAAAATAACTGATATATATATATATATATATAATTTGACATTTATTATATATACAATGAAAATAAATATAATATAATTATAATTAAAATAGTAAAATGATAACAATATCTTAAATATAATCCAACATAAAATCTAAATAATATCATCTATAGATTATAGTTAGGATTAATTATTATTTTTTCCTATAAAATGATTCAATATATTAAGTTTTACTGACCTTTTAAAAATACACTAACTCGTTTTGATGAATGTTCCGTTATACTAATATACTCTTTCGTCTAATTTTGCAGTTAGTCAATCCTAAAATAGTCAATAAGAACTGTAAAAAAATAAAAAAAATAAAAAAAATTAAAGAAAAATTAATATATTGAGTTATTTTACAGGAAAAATCGTAATTAATCCTTATATTTATCTAAAACATAATAATATCTCAATCAATATCCAAACATAATAATATTTCAAATAATATCCAATACATAAAAATTCATACTAAACATTTTTCTAATAAAGTATTTCATAATAAATATAATAAGTAAATAATTTAATCTCTTAATTTTTTTTTTTTAACAAAAATGATATCCTTTTTAGTAAAACAAAATCATTTTGATAAAAAAAAAAAAAATTGAGTCGCCCAAACCAGAAAAATTAATTTAGTTCATTAATTTTTAATCCGATCCTTCAGGAATGGATAAAAGGAGGCTGATTGACCCGATACTTAATTTAATTTTCAATTTTTTCAGTTCGATCAATCGATTTGATTTAATTTTGATAACTATAATTAAATTATAAATTATAAAGGTTCACAGCCAAGCATCAGGACAAATCCTATTTGACGCCAAATAAAATGTTAATTAATATTTTATTTTTTTATAAGAATAAAAAGATACTTGTAATATCATTGTGCTAATGGTTTAATTGATGATTTGCAATACAAAATTTTAGAGATTTAAATCCTTTTTCATGCCCAGTTTGACAATTCTAGCAATCCTCTCACGGAAAACAAATCATGTCAATGTAGTGGTGTAGGAATTGATTTATATCCCCTTTTTTTATTGAACAAACAACATTTAAAAAAATATGTGATAACATAATGGAGATACTCACTCCAGTCTGATTGCTAATAAGAAGTTTAGTATCATTTCTATTTTTGATTTTCATTTTATGTAAACTTATATTTTGAAAGAGAGGTTTAATGAAAAAAAATTATAATTTTCTCTTATTTACTGTTCTAAAATACTAAATAACTTAAGATTTCGAGTACGAATAGAAACTTTCTCTCCTTTGGATCAACCTGCTTTGGAGTCGATGGCGGTTTAAAAAAAAAAAAAAAAATCCTATATAATAAAAATAAATATTAGTAAGGTGATCGGATAAAAAATTTATTTTAAAAAATAGAGTTTCAAAAACGTATTTTAAAAAAAAATTGATATGTCTGGCTTAAATTTTTTATGTTTTTAAATTTCAAAATGACGTTTTGAATTAATCTGTTAAATTTTTTAAAATTTATTTAATATTTTTTAAATTTCAAAATAGTATTTCATATCCATTTTTAGTTGAAGCAAATATTTCCTGTACCTGTGATATCACTCCCAAGGAATTTTTTCAGTTTTCATTTTTATTAAGGAAAATCGGTTTAAAAATTGTGGCCAAGCCCATTAACTTAAAGGAGCCCAACAGGCCACTAAGCATTGTGCAAATTCAAGGCTTTACGAGGGCCACGTATATAACAAAAAAGATGGAAGAACCCCAATATCATCATCATCTAATCGCCCACATGCCACACTGTCTCCAGTTATAAACCCTCGAAACTTTACATTCACCCGCACCCCGCGACCCAGAATCTTCTTCTTCTTCTTTTTTCCATTTCGCGTAAGTGTTCTCTTTAGATTTTTTTTTTCCATGTGTTTATAATTTTGATGTTTGTTCTTCTTTTCGTTTTAGGGTTCTACGTGTTGGTTCTCTGAATATTTGCTTGCAGTTGTTGGCTTATCGTTTGTTATGCCTTCTTGCTTGGTGATTTAGTGTTTTTAAGTTCGATTTGCTAATGGGCTTTTTCCTATATGCTGCTTCTGTTTTTCTTTTTTAATAAGGAAAGGGAGAGTGATTCTTAGAGCTGTACATGGGGATGGGAATTAGGGTTTTGAGTAATTTTTCTTTCGTTGGTTGTTTTGTTTTCTTGTGGCTGAAAAAGTTATATTTGCCTTTTCATTTATGAGATTTGCGATGTCTTTTTCTTTATATTATTCTATTCTATTGGCCACATTATGTAACTCGTAATATATTCTCTGGAATTAGTTATATATGAATTTGGTGAGCTTAAAATTCCATTGCTGGATTATTGGTATAAGGTGTTTTCTGATGCCATATTAAACTCTGTATTTATTTCGAGTCTTTAAAGTAATATGTCTTCTCAGTCTTCAATGAATGCGTTTTCACTGTGCAAAGAAAGTTGGCCATTTCTTATTAATAAAGTATGAGAAGCACTTGCCTTTTGCTACGAGAGTTTTTTATACTCGTTTTAATTTCATAATAATATCATATGGCTGAGAGTTAGTTGATATTATAGTATCTATTTCCTTTTTGTACTGTGATGCCATTGGCATGGCTTATATTTTATATGTGGTTTGTTTTGTCCAGTGCAACACTTATGGCAGAAGTTGATCAAAGCATTGTTGAGCATGATGTGGATCAAATGACTGTTCCTGGTGTGGATCTTTCTGTAGACCATGGTTTGAATCATGCTGTAGATCATGGCTTGGAACATGCTGTAGACGATGGTTTGGATCATGGCTTGGAACATGCTGTAGATCATGGCATGGAACATGCCATTGATCACAGTGTGAATCATCCTGTTGATCAGGCCTTGGATCGTACTGTTGATCAAGGCTTGGATCATACAGCGGATCATGGCTTGCCTATAGAGCATAACATGGATCATGCTATTGACCGGAATGTGGATGATGCAATAGAGAACAATATGGACCATGTAGAAGATCAAGTGCCTGAGAATTTTCAGGCTCAAGAAAAACAAGGACATCATGAGGATACAGTTGCCGGAGGTGGGGAAAAAAAGTGGCCTGGTTGGCCTGGGGAGAGTGTGTTCCGGATGTTGGTTCCTGCACAAAAAGTAGGTAGTATAATTGGACGCAAAGGGGAGTTCATTAAGAAAATAGTTGAGGAGACAAGAGCTCGCATTAAGATACTTGATGGTCCTCCAGGCACAACAGAAAGAGCTGTAAGTTACTTATGATTTCTTTTATTTGTGATGTTTAGTTTGTGTGTCAAATCTAGAATAGAAATACTTGTTGGAGAGAACTTGTCGAGGGGAAATGTTTGTATATTTGACCTCGCTTCATAATTTATTCATAAATCAACAGTTTGCATCATATGCCATTCATTTGAATCTTCTCATTTTTCTGCTGCTCCTTTTTACTTTTAATTTCAAGTAAGCATGGTCATTTCTAGGCTTAGGAAAAAAAAAAAAAAAAAAAAAAAATATATATATATATATATATATATATATATATATATATTTTATGGGTTAGATCAGTTGCCATTGTGACTGTATGTTGCTGTATATGTATGATATTTACATGTGTGCCGTTACCACTTTTATGAGTCTGGTTATTCATGAGCGTCTGATTTTTATTTAATAATATGAATTCTTGTTGTTTCTTGGTGTAACCTGCATTTTGATTGGAACACCAGTTTTGTCATGGAGGTCAATAATATAGAGGAAGACTTGACTTGATGTTGATTGTAAAGTAAAGCTATTGAATAAAAAAAGGGAAAGATAAAGGACGATCAAATGGTTTATACTTTCTTGTTTGTAAAGATTATTTATACTTAACAAATGGTTTTGTTAATTCTCATTAAATATTAAAGAATGGAAGTAACTTAAAGCATGTATCATGTGAATAAAATTATAAGTTTCAATAACATAAATTCTAATTTAAAATAAAATATATGCAAAGCGATGACATAGCTATTTGAAAATCTTGGAGAAAATAAAGTATATAATTATAGTGGTAACAGATTCAAGGGATTCTTGGTTATTAACCAGAATTTTCTTCTTGAAATTTGTTTAGAATACCATAAATAAACGAAATTCTTTATCTAATATGTACTGTTGTAATAATATTGAGAGGGAAATTCTTTTCTGCAAATAAGTTTTTTTTGGAGAGAACATATGATGAGAAATGTTTAATATAACATAAAAAAAACCCTTATTGTAGAAGATTGTGTAATTGAAAGAAGACAAAGAGGAAGCTTCATCAAAAGAAATCCAGAGAATATGACAGAATTCCTTTTATTGCAATAACAAAAATGAATCTGTGCAGGTTCCGTCTGCAAATTTTAAAGGTATCAATCATCCAAATTTGAAGAACCAAAGATCCAGATTGCAGGGATCAGCATTGTGCTTTACAAAGTGCTGAAAAGTGATTTGAATAAACAGACACCTTGTACGAACAACTGTATCATGAAGCTCTGCATTTGCTCTGGTAACTTCAGAACCTGGATGGTTGATTTCTTACCACAGATTGTAAACACCATATAAGGAACCTGTAACAGTCAGCACTAAAAGGACACTGAAAATGCTGTTAACTCCTAACTGCTAACTAAATTATCATAAATATGCTTACGAAAACTGAGCATTAATGCGAAAGTGAATTAATCAACTTTTCACTCTTAACATACTAAAGCTTATGAAGTGTGTTTTGTGTTCTTATATAGTAGTATTTCAAATCCCATGTCTTGGCTGAGATGGTAAATGGGATATTAAGAAACATAAACTTATAAATTAAGATTTAAGCTCTGAAGTGTAATGGGCTGTTGCTAAGGCATCGACTCTAATCAACTTCTTGGAGGAGGAAAAAATTTACAAAAACTTGTGGGATACTGTTCTTGTTGAGCCTTTCTTTTAATGAAATACTTAGAAAACATACTGTTGTTGTGATCAAGTGGTTAACAAGTTATCCTGCCTAAGGCTAATGGAATTTTGGAAAAAAAATCAAATACGCATTGCCATCTAGAGGAGGAAAATTGAAAGGCTGATGCTCAAAGTTGCTCTCTTGAAAATTCTTATGGTAATTCTATGTTACTATCATCTATATTTGCTTATTCAAGTGCCTCGTCGATGTCAACCTTGTGCTATAGTTGAGAAGGTTGTTTAGAGAAGTTTTTTGAATAATTTCTTTAATTTTTAATTCTATGAATGAATCCAACATATTTTCCTCCCTCCCATTTCTCTGCATAGGTGTGCTTGGACATATTTTGCCCCCTCAATTCTTATTGCTGATATTCTTTTCCTGTAGGTTATGGTATCTGCCAAGGAAGACCCTGATTCGTCTCTTCCTCCTGCCATGGATGGCCTTTTGAGGGTCCACAAACGTATAGTTGATGGTTTGGAGGGTGATTCTTCTCATGTTCCCTCAGGCACGGGAGCTAAAGTTTCAACAAGGTTGCTTGTACCAGCCTCACAAGCAGGAAGTTTGATTGGAAAACAAGGGGGAACCGTTAAATCTATTCAGGAAGCATCTGGTTGTGTAGTTAGAGTTCTCGGAGCAGGTTTTGCCTATAAAACTTTGTTTCTCATAATCCATTTTCATCTATAGGTTTTGTTTCTCATTTTCATCTATTCATGCTTCTTAGTTAGAAATATTTCAGAATTCATTTTTTTTTTAATAATCTTGAAGTTTTGACTGTTGGTTTTCTATCTTTGTATCTTGTTTCTGAAATTTCATTTGTTTATTCATGATCTATAAAATTTTGTTGCTGCCTGTCTATGGATGAATTAATTTTTCATATGTATTCTATAAAGTTTGCTGGTTATTTAGTAATTATCAAACCACTGAGTCTGATTTGATATGTCAGAAGGCAAGCTGCCATGTACTTTTATTCCCTTCTGAATTTGTTGGCAGCCTGCAATTCATTTTCACCTTTTATAGAAAAGATTTCCATTTTTTTTTATTAATGATGCTTACTTTAATTATTGAAAAGCTATAATGCGCTTATTGGTTTCCTTCTTATTTTTTTTTTAAAAAAAATCAGTTTTACTTAGATAGATTAGATTTCTTCCCAAAGCGGCTTTATTATCATCTTCAGTCCTATGCTGGGCTTGGTTTGGTTCATTAATATGGTTAGGATCAATTACTGGGAATAGGGCCATTGAACCCTTTTTTCGTGGCAGTGTTTCAAAGTTCAGGAGCTGGTTGTTTGTCTTGTGTGGTTTTTGGATACCTATAAATAGAGGGATTTTAGAATTAAGGGGAGGGAAAGAATTAAGGGCACAATTACATCTACCATGGTTACTACTAAAATTCTTACTGTTACTGCCAGCTCTAATTCCACCACTCCTTTTACCATTATGTTTTTCATTGTTATTGTCTGTCATTCTGATGCCTTACTTCTAATCGACCACCACAACAATTCTGCATGTGCTACTGCTGCTGACACAACTGCCAGCTCCACATTCATTAATCTCTTAGTTCTTACACTGTCAGTTTGTAAATACTGCTGCTAATTACTGGCAATGGGCAACATGGTGGTTCAATTTTACCAGTGCATCCTTGTGTTACCACAACAATCAAAATTCTTACTTATTGAGGATGCAACGTTCTGCCTAAAACTGTAGCCCAAATCATCATTTGGGTATAAAATTAAATTCTACATTTAATGCACCATTTCCCTTTGCTCAATCCCGCCTTTTCCTTTATTGTGGAACTGGTTATCTAGTTTGATGTTTTTAAAGCTTCTGGTCCTTGCTTTTATTAGCTAACATACTAAATCACCAAGATTAAGGTCTTATATGAATGCTTTGTTAGTTAAATGCTTTAAAATTTAGATACTCTTTGACTTGTTGCCTTCTCCCCTCTGCTTCTAGGTAAGTTGTTGAATTTTATATCTGTATATTTTCTTTATTTGTTGGAAAAATTGCTGCAGAAGACCTTCCAGTTTTTGCTCTCCAAGACGATAGAGTTGTTGAAGTATTGGGGGATGTAGCTGGTGTACACAAAGCAGTGGAGTTAATTGCTTCTCATTTAAGGAAGTTTCTGGTTGATCGCAGTATAATTCCATTATTTGAAATGCAAGTAAGCCAATCTCCTCTTCATTAAAACTGTAATAATTTTATACTACTTTGGCATGTGTAACAAGATGGAACACTAATTATCTAATTTGCCTTGGCAGATGCAAATGGCAAATACTCAGATGGAGCACATGCCCCCTCATCAGTCGTGGGGGCCTCCTCAAGGTCTTCCTCCAAGTGCTGGTGGAGGTCCTGGTTTTGTACCTAATCCTCAATATATGCCACCTCCTCGGCAAATTGAGAATTACTATCCTTCTGCTGACTTGACACCTCCAATGGAAAAACAACCTCATCAGGGTATATCTGCCTATGGAAGAGAAGCTCCCATGGGTGTGCATGCATCTTCAAATTCCCAAGCGGCACCATCAATGATCACACAGGTTATATGCTGCTTTAGCTTAGTCCACATATGTTATATGGTCAATGAAGACTACCCAAGTGAAAATTTTATGTTTTTTCTAAGCCGAAAGCTTTCTTTTGTCCTCTATTTCACAAGTACTTTTTGACATGACAAGCTCAAAAAATGATTGTGTTTCATGGTGTTGCAGATTACACAGCAAATGCAAATTCCATTATCTTATGCTGATGCTGTTATTGGGACAGCTGGTGCAAGTATAAGCTACATTAGGCGTGCTAGCGGAGCAACAGTTACTATACAAGAAACTAGAGGTGTTCCTGGAGAAATGACAGTTGAAATAAGCGGAACTGCCTCTCAAGTCCAGACAGCTCAGCAGTTGATACAGGCAATATACCTTTGCCGTATCTGTTTACCCATTGAGCTTTCCACCTCTCTTTGCAAAATATCTCATTTGCTTTATCTTGTTGCTTTTGCTACTAATTATGTGGAATGGTGTTTGATTGCTATCATGTGTGCACTTGCTTTTGATAAATCTTCAATTCCACTATTCTATGTTTTCCTGCAATTGGTTTTGCATTAAGTTTTGAAGTTCAATTTGGTTAATAATGGATTCCTGCTATGGAACACAACTGCTGCAGTTTGTGCTGTAGGACCTTTAAATTATAGGTTGGATGTTTGTGGTGTGCTATAAGAATGTTAGATTATATATGCTATGCTTATGTGTATGTACTTTAGACGAGGGAAGAAAAGGAACTCGAAAAAGAGCACGTCAGTCACCCTTTAGACTATGTCCTCCCTAATCTAACTGAAGCTGTACTCATTCCTGGGTAGAGTTTGAAATCCGACTTTTAAAACCATTAGTGCATAGACAATGGTGTTTAGTGCATAGAAAGTGGTGTGACTTGCTATTGTTCTCAAATATCTATGAACACATTACAGGCTGCTGATGCTTGGGTTCAAGATTTTTTAAACATTCACCAGTTGGATCAGTATTTTGATTATACTCCTTATGTTGCAGAATTTCATGGCTGAAGCTGCTGCGCCAGCACAGACACAGGCAGGTGGGTCCACAGACCAAGGATATAATCCTTATGCAGCTCATGGTTCTGTATATGCCTCTCCACCATCCAATCAAGGACATGCCGGGCATACTGGTGGCTATGGCTCAGTCTATGGCACAAACTATGGGTACTAGGCAGTGCAACTCCAATTCACTTTGATCATCATTGAGACTGTAATGATTCTCTAGTTTAGTTAGTAATATGATAAAAAATAATTCTATCAGGGCATCTATAATGTTGTATTTTGTTTGCTCTAGATTCTTGGTTAGTAGTAGTTAAATATGTTAGATCTGTTGTGTGCATTAGGCTTAACCATAGGGTTGCCAATACAGTATTTTGGATTTCCTTGACTTTGGACATAGTACTATATGAATGGGTATCATATCAGCTCGCTGTCTTTTGCTCCATTGACTTGGCTGTTCCTTTATTGTTATAGTACCATAAAAATGTCCCAAGTTTAAGCAGGGACAAAGAGAAGGGTCGCATGGGTGGGTCTGAATTACTCCGGTAAAAATAAAATTTCATAGAAAAATTTACTTGGTATATTCAAATTTAGCTTTTTATACCCTATCCAAATTCAATTCGACCTTTAAATCAATTAAGATCGAGAGTCATCAGTCAAAAATTTAATCAAAGTCAAATTAGAGATTAAATCAGAATTAAATTAAATATATAATAAATATTTATAACATATCATAATTAATACTAAATATTAAAAATATGACAAATAAAAATAAATAAATAAGTAAAGAAATTAATATAAATTACAAGCAAACTCCAATCAACAAATTTATTAAATAATTTTTGAAATAAAATTTTAAATCATAATAAATATATTAAGTATTTATATTAATAATAATTATATTTTTTGATACAATCAAATTATTATAAATTACAAGCAAACACCAATCAACAAATTTATTAAATAATATTTAAAATAAAATTTCAAATCATAATAAATATATTGAGTATTTATATTAATAATAATTATATTTTTTCATACAAATTATATTCAAGATATTATTAATTTTATAGATTTTAAGATATATTAAATTTAATGGATGTAATTTTTTTTTAAAAAAAATTAATGGATATAATTTTTATATTTGAAAAGGATTGATATAAACACTTAAATTATTGGGATTTTTTAAAAAATACTGAAAAAAATATTTCATTTTTACTGTTAAATTTTTTTTTTCCAAAAATATTACATATCTAAAAAATATTTTTTCAAAAATACTGCATATCTAGAAATATTTTTTTTAAAATACAAAATATACTAAATATATAAATAAAAAAAGTAAAAATGAAAAAAAAATACAACTGTAAAATTGAAAAAAAAATCAAAAAATAATATATTTATGTAATATTTCCTAAATTTATTTTAGAATAATATTAAGTAAAATTTTGATATAGGGCTTACAAGAATCCCATTTGGGCTTAGCAAATGGAAGTCAAAGGTCCTGTGCTTGACTCTTTGAGTTCCAAGATTAAAGATTTTTTTTTTCCACTTTCAAGTCAAATTGGAACCCATTAGTTGGTTTCAACTGTGATCGAATTGATAGGTTCACTGTTATCTAACTGGTTTAAGCAGTTTAATCTAGATTTTCCCCTTTAAAGAGGGTTTAATATATGAATTGGACCAATCATTAATTTGATTATGGAATTTTCTAATCCAATCAATCTGATTAAATTGAGTTTGATAATTAGAATTGGACTTTTAAAATTAACTAAACTATAATTGTTAGAATATTTCATTAAAAAAAAAATATTTATGTATTTCATTCGTTATGTTGAGGTAAAAATTTTAAATATACTTAAAAAATATATATATATATCAAAAACATCAAATTACAAGTGAAATTTAAACTTACAATTTTTAAGAGTACTTTTAACCGTTTAACCAAACTGTTGTTGGATAATATTAAGTATTCAATTAGATATAAAACAAATGTTAGATTAGGAGTTCTAGCCCAAATTAAAACCTTGGGATTTGATTTCAAAGAAATACAGGTCCCTTATTAAGGAGCAGACACCCCAATCTACATGTCCCTTGAGGCATTAATCTATAAAAGTAATATCACCTGTAAACTTATGGCGTTCCCTGTCTTACAGAAAGTGGCAAAGTGCTCGCAGTTGTTAGTCAGAAGATTATATTGGCCGAACCCATTTTCCAGCAGCCTGAAGGCTGTTTCCACAACTTCATTCCATGGTTTTGTATTTATAAAATATTTGTGCACTTCCACTTTGCCACCTGAAAGGAAGCAATCAAGGCAGGTTTTTACCACTCCACCGGCCACTTCTGCATTAAACCCACATACTTGGCAGGATTCTTTTTTAGAACTTTTTTTTACTTTGAAGCTTGGCTGTTTATTGTCTGTGCAGATGAAGTGAATCACAAACTTAACTCCATTCATTTCACCCACATATATTCCTGCCATAATTAACAAACAATGAATTTATAGAAATATAAAGGGCCTAATTACCCAAACTTTAAAAAATTGATTGTATCTGTTTAGTCAAAATTATACAAAACGTGACATTTTGGACTGATATAAAATTATGCCTAATATCACTTGAGTTCAGATTAATCAAAATTACAAAAATTAAAACATTAATTTGTGAAATTGACGAAATTAAACGTTGATAATAAAATCACTAAAAAAAAAAAAAGGGTAAGGCCTATTTCATATACTCGATAGATATAACCATTGAGCTTAAAATAAACAAAACATATAGCATTCAAAGTAGCTGACTAACCATGGTGGTAGTAAAACCCCCTCCAAACAAAGATATGATCGGCCACTTGGAGTGCAGAGGCCGATTGGCCCATTTCCTTTCCCTCACGCTATCAACTCTCTAAATTTATGTTTTCTGAATGGTGATTGATATTTTATTGGTATCTTAAATTTTGCACTTGAACCTACTAACTTATATAAACCTCCAACTGCATGCTAATTAATTAAGTTGATAGAATATGATCCTAATGACTTTTGGTTTCAAGAATCATTTTGACAACAAAATAAAAGTTATTTTGATGATCGAAAGGAAATTAAATATAGAATTTATTCCTTAACTATTGAGGGCAAGATGGATGGCTCACTTAGTTTGAATTGAAGCATATATATATATTCACATTATATATATTCACATGGTATATATTCACATGATATATATTCACATGTTAGTTTAGTAAAGGGATAAGATATAAATTTGACCATGATATTTAGTTTTAGAAATATATCGACCCTTAATATTTTTCGAATTATAATTTTGATTATAACGTTATTAAAACCTGCAATTTCGATTATTTTTTTCTTTAACTTCCGTTCTTATACCCTGCATGAATCAAAAAGTAATTGATAAATTATAATTTAGTAATGAAAATTTTATTTATTTACAAAAAAAAAGTATTTTTTAAATTAAATATATAAAAAATAAAATAAAATAATAATTAAATAAAAATTAGTTATTTTATTTAATTCAAATTCAAATAAATATAATTTTTAATTTAAAATTACTTTTTATTAAATTAAAATAATTAATTTTTATTTAACTATTTACTTTTTTAAAATTAAAATAAATAAAATTACTTTTTTAATTATTTAATTTATTTTCTAATTTTATATATTTAGAAATTATTTTTATATATTTAATTAAAAAATATTTTTTATTCAATTAAAATTAAAATAATTAAAATAAATATTTTTTTCTATATATATATATATATATAAACGAAACACTTTTAGTCATTTTACTAAAATTTAATAGAAAAAATAAAAAAAATAGACGAATGATGAAATTTATTGACGAAATTAAAATACAAAAACTAATTATATTTTATTTTTAAATACTCTCATTTTTAAATATCGAAATTATAAATTTTAATAATATTAAAATTAAAATTATATTTCAAAAAATATTAAAAAATAATATTATCATGTAATTAAATATCAAGTTAAAATTATACTTTATGCCGCTTAGTAAATATAAAATGAATTTTCAGCAACAATGAACTGCACAAATCACGAAGATTGGATTCAAACGATTTGGTGTTTGAATGACATCTCCACTTTCAAAGAAATTTCAAGAATTCAAGCGAGATTTAATACCAGAAACAACTGGGTGAGAAGGATATTGTAGAAGAGTTGCTCTTAGCGAACAATTCGGTTGCTTAGATAAAAAATGAAGAGTACAAAAGAAGGTCATGTTGCAGTATTGCTAGAGATTGTTGCAGCTTGTCCAGATATTTGGGATTTGCAAGACAACAATGGGCAGCCAGCGGTTCATGTTATAGTAAAAAATAATAAGGTTCAGGTAGTTAAGCTTATATTGGAAATTGTTTCCTGAAGATCTTCTAAACCAGCGAGATAATGAAGGAAACACGCCTTTGCATCTTGCTACTTTTTCCGGAGATATCACAAGATTCTTGAGTTGCTGATAAATGATGAAAGAGTAGACAAGACAATCTTGAACAAGGAAGTTATTGCTGTCATGGACATATTCAATCAAATAGGGAACTATATTATAGAAAGGTATGCCCCCTTCAACTTGTAGTTGAAAACTTGAAGATATATCATACGAGTTTTGGCTTAATGGTACTGGAGTCATCTAGAGCTAAGAAGTTGCAAGTTCAAACTTCAATTAAATTATTAGAACCTAATTAACGAAAAAAAAATAAAAATGAAAGATCTGTTGGTCGTATGTCTCATATAACAGAAATGTAATTTCAGATCTAAAATTGCAGGCTTGGATGATAGTACACATTGCGAATGCTGGTGGTTTATGAAGTTTGGAAGGAGTGCTAAAATATTCTGGAAGAAAGACCGTTGACACGAGTGAATTTCAACAAGCACTAGCACAACAAACAAGAAGGGCTGCAACTGATGGGGATGAAGAAATTACATAGTTGAGAATAGATCCTGCAAGAGAAGGAAATTTATCATAGACCATGTCAGGGGTATAGCCAGCATCAATATATTGGTTAAAACTCTCATTGCCACTGTATCATTTGCGGCAGCTTTCACCATGCCTGGAGGCTACAGGAACGATGGCCCTGATGAGGGCATTGCAATTTTGAGCAAAAGAAAATCTTTCAAAGCATTTGTTGTTGCTAATACCTTAGCATTTTGTTTCTCCAGTGTTTCAATGTTTCTTCTTTATTTCACTTCCTTGCTGGAAAACATGATCTCCTCGCATATACAGCAAATTTCACAGTAACGCTCACTGGATACGTCATCAGTGCAATGGTCATTGCTTTTATATCAGGATCTTATGTAGTGCTAGCTGATTCTTTAGGGCTGGCTATTGCAGTTCTCTCAATTGGTTGTTCCTACTTTGTTCTTCAGGGCCTCGCAATTATTAAATAAATGTAGTAAAACGTTTAACTTCTGCAGTCAATAAGTTTTCTTTCTTCTGCAGGGAAAATTCAAGAATTTCAAGTTTGTTTACTACGTAGGCTACTTTTTCTTATGTACTGCTTCTAAGCAGTATTATTTGGTTTTTACATGTTCGATGCATTTACTAAAATCCGAGTCATATAAAAGGTTAAAACAATTTTGAGATACCTTTAGTATGGACTTGCTTTATGGGAAAGCTTGTGTTATTTCTTTTCCTTTTCTCTTTTTGTTTATTCATTTGATATATCAACATATACCCTTTAAAAGAACCAGCTTTGTTGCCACTTTATAAAAGGAGATCAAGAATTTAATAGCCCCTAATTTTGAAAAAAAAAGAAAGGAAGGAAGAAAATGGACTAAAATCCAAACTACCATGACAAAACCTCTTTTCTACTCTTTCAAATGCAAAATAATTCATGGCAGTCAGCTAGTTTGCTAATCTCTATGATATAATTTCAGTATACATGTAGAAAGAGTCACGTACCTCACATAAGTGGATATATGACCACATCCTATGTCCCTTGAACTCTTCTCAAGACATTATTTAAACAATTGATATACATAGCCTGAGAACACAGTATCAAGATCTTCATACGAATGAAGCAATCTCTGCTATGTTAAAATGGTAACACTAATGTTCAAGTTAATCACGGTCCTACATCTGGATTCTACCTACCGTTCTCAATTCTTTTTGGCTACAAGCTAAATTTATAAAAGCCATAAGCTCACACCGTAAAAAGGCACACTTGATTCAGCTCAAACATGATCGTTCTCAACCATATTAGTCTAAGAAGAAAGTCAAAAGTAAAATAAGAGAGAGAGAGAGAGATTGTGAGGGACAATCAATTATCCAAACATCAGAGACTCTCTACTTCGATATTGAAATCTACAATTACGAAGGCAATCCTCCATAACATCGTATTATTGAGGTAATCATTCATAAAGGATAGTGGATAATAACCTTAATTTGCGTGACTGTCACGGAGAATAAATAGCTTCTACTTGCAAACCTAATGACTACTAGACACTACAAGAGTACTAAAAAGCTAAATACTTTTGCACAGAAGGGACACGCCCAAATATAATAACAGTAAACCATTTTCAGTAATAAATTAGATGGGAGCGGCACATGTTGTTCTAAAATGGCCTGTCTGGTTGCAACGGCTACAATGCACAACCCGCTTCACACGACCACGGTCTTCTGCTCGGACACGCTTCTTTCTTGGTCGACCAGGTGGACGAAGTGATTTGGGTGGATTAATAACAACCTCTACAGCCTTAGCATTTGGATCTCCGTCAGACAACTCCTTCCAGAGACTTTTATCTGGAATAGGATGAATGGTTTGTGAATATGTTTTTCGATAGGTTGCAACGGTGAAACAACTCTCAGTAAACCGATGCACATTCTGCCTGCAGGAGAGAAGTGCTGCCACAGCATGTGCACAGGGCAAACCATATAGCTGCCAGCCCCGGCAAAGGCAACAGCGATTCCTAATATCCACAATATTAGTTCCTTCATGAGATATAACTTCAAATTCAGCTTCATTAGCACGAAGCACTTGATATGTCCGTGCTCTCTCAAGAGCCTCTGCAACATGCCTCTCAGCAGAAGGCACAAGTATTGATGTCCATTGCATACTGGTCTCTCGGCGTTCATTGAACCAAGTCATCAGCTGCCTCCTAATGCATTCCATCATCTGAATAATTGGAAGTCCAGATGCTTCCAAAATCCAACTGTTCATTGCTTCGACTATATTAGCAGTCAAATGCCCAAACCGAGTCCCTTCAAAATAAGCTGTAGCCCACAATCGAGGGGGGATTCTTCGTATCCAATATGCAGCATCTTGCGATATCTCCTCAATCTCCAGAATTTTTGCCTCAAATTCAATGACAGTCAGAGCATGAGCAGCTTCCCATAGAAGGTTAACCAGCATCGTGTTGTTAAACTCTTTACGGAAGCTTTCACTCAAGTGACGCATGCAAAATCCATGAAAAGCAGTAGGAAAATTTGCTTCTACTCCATCGACAATGCCCTTCTGCCGATCAGACAAAATTGTAAGCCTTGGCATGTTTTCTGTATTAATCTCCAGGAGGTTATGAAGTTCAGATAGAAACCACATCCAATTTTCATCATTCTCCTCATCAACAACACCAAATGCCAGAGGAAACAGAGCACCACCCCCATCAAAGCCAGTAGCAAGAAGCAAAGTACCAAGGTACTTGCTTTTCAAAAATGTCCTATCAAGCCCAAGGAGAGGCCGGCAGGCATTAAGAAAACCATAAATTGATGCCTGAAATGAGATGAAGAGACGCTGGAAGCAATTATCTGTTGGGTTTCCATACACAGATGCAATACTCCCAGGGTTTGTCCGCTTAACCTGTTCACAATACTGTGGAAGCAGGCGATACCCTTCTTCAAAGGATCCACGCATGGCAGCCATGATGCGCTCCTTGCCTCTCCAGGCCTGCTTGTATGATAGTGTTATACCATGTACTCGGTGGATCTCTTCTAATATCTCCTTTGGCTTGTAATTAGGGTTCTCCTTGAGTCGTTGCTCCACTGAGTTTGCAACCCACTGAACTGAGGCTTGCTGATGGCCAAGATGAGAAATTCCTCCACATGTATGGGACTCGTGTATGGTCCTGATAGTGAAAGTCGGAACCCCTGGTAGCTTTGCTGCATGTATCCGCCAGGGACATCCCTCACTGGCACATTTAGCTGTGAATCGAGTCTTGTCAGATTTTATAGTCTGCATTTCAAAGTGAAGAGCAATGGCTGTATCCCTCAATGCCCTACGGCAGCTCATAACATCTGGGAATTCTTGCCCCACTGACAGCTCATAGTCGGGGCTTATAGCAAGGGCACGAGCCTGAATGACAGGAGTATGAACTACAAGCTGGGACTCCTCAACAGACAAATCCTGATTAGGTTCCAAGCCCATATCCTGGTTCTCGTCCACTGCTAGTTCCAGGTTCTCATCAAGTTCTTGATTTTCTGAAACAGCCAATTCATTGTTCTCTGATAAAGCTAACTCATGGTTCTGTGCAGGAAGAGCCAACTCATGGTCACCCTCATCAGGTTTGCGATCTATACCTAACTCATTCTCATGGCCATAACTCTGACCAGCATCCCCTTCATGTTCATCAGTTTGTCCCAAACCCAATTCATGGTCATGAGGATGCCCTAAACCCAATTCATGGTCATGGTTCTGTCCCAAATCCAAACGATGCTCATGTGCTTGTCCCAATTCCAAATCATGATTCTGGCCTAGGCCCAAATTGTGATCATGCGCTAAGACCAATTGCTGATTCTGCCTAAGCCCCAAATTGTGCCTTTGCCCGAGTATTAAATCATGGTTTTCCATTGAATATAACAATCCCCAATATGTCAAAAAAAATCACAATAAGTCCCGAGAAGAAACCACCAATTTGCAAATTGATGCCGAAAACAAGGATATATCTACCGTATCACCACATACCTGCCAAACAAAATACAACTGTAAATTCAAGAGTTCATTACACATCATTCACATCCATACACAGATATTAAAGTTGAATTTTACTAGGAAAAAGTAAATGGATCAAAGAAGACAAGAAAGGAAGAATATCAAAGCAGAAAAATCCAGCCACAGCAGTTCTTCATCACTTCACATTTTGAATCTGTAAACCCCTGCAACTATTGATCAATTTAAAACACTATTTTTATCCAATGATGTCAATTCCATATAGAAAATTGCAAGTTTGAAAAGAAAAAAAAAAAAAAAAAAAATCTACCACGTCTACTCTTCTCCGTATAACCAAGCAACAAAAGGCTAGTAAGCCATCATGCACATACACCACAAAGTGAACAATCCATCTTAAGTAGTACCCTTTACTTCTTCACTTCTCCAGTTGGCAGGTTCACCAGAATGACAAAACCCAGACGCCTCCTAAAGGATACAGAAACACTTATGTCCCAAATTTAATTAAACCAAACAAAATCCAAAGTAATTTATGCACAAATTCTCGGCTTTTCAATGGCTAAACTAGCAAAAACCAACTCAAGGAGATTAACCAAAATTTAACTTATTTCGAGTTGGCTCTGCTCTTTCTAGACAAGAAAACAAGAGAAATGAAATTTGAGTAGAAGCCAGTTACCAATTAAGGGAGGGGAGAGGAGGAACTGAAACAATGAATAACCAAAATAAAATTAAAAAACCAAAATTTAACAACAAATTATGTACAAATGACTAAGAGTTTCTCCACCAAAACATTCACTTCCACAGCTATGGGGGCAAAATCAACCACAATAATAAATCACAAAAGCAACCAAATCACAGCATCATACAAGCAATATGAACAACAGAATTGAGAAACAAAAACAACAGATAGTAATAAGAAAAGCTCTAAAAGATTACAGAATATAAATTACAACCCAAACTCAGAAACATCACTGGGTATTGATAATAAGTACGATAAATACATTTCAAATGGGAAAGAAAAAAAAAGTACCAGATATGAAAACGGGCAATGAAAAATTCAAAACCCTAGCCTTAAAACCATTAGAATATAGCCTCAAAAACTAGCCTTGGACAAGCTAAAAGCTGAAAACATGAAGTGGCTATTGATCAAAAGTTTGACAAGTAAAGTGCAGCCACGAACAGAACACGACACATTACCGATCAGACGAAAGAAATTAGGGATTTGTGTTACTGAGTTTGCAATGAAGAATTGAAATGAAAAAAAAAAACGATAATTTGAAAAGTGGCGGGTAAAAACAAGGGAGAAGATCGGAAAAACAAAGAGAAGGGTGGGATTGGGAAATTAGAGAGAAGGGCAGAAGAGGTAGTGTGGGGTGGCGAGGGTTGAGAAGGGAAATACAGAAGCCGTGATTCCACAGAACAAAGGGGTATTTAGGTCAATCACGCTGTTCTTTTTCCTGGTTTTTTTGGAATTATCGTTTTTATTTCCGACTTTTATTAAAGATTGGATAAATATATCTTTTAGCACTTTATTATTATTAGGTTAATACAGTAATTAACATTATGAGTGTTGGTTTTATATGGAAATAACAACTAACGAGCACTAACCACTAGGCCATGACTCAATTTCTAAGAGACTGGATTAGTTTGAGTTCTTTCAAAATTAATGTTTTGGGTTCAAAATTTTAAAAAGGGCAAAATTTAATCTCGATCAGAGTACTTTAATTGGTTAGGAGAAAAATAAAATTCAATAAATCTAACTGTATGAAAATCATTTCGAAAAGGAAAATGTAGGGGAGGTAAAAATTTATTCCTTAATTTATGAATATTTGATAACCAGTTATTCACTAAATGGCACGAAATCAATTATTTAGGTCAAATATTTGATTATAAATAATTCATAAATAAAATTTATTAGTGAATGAAAAATTAAGAAAAAGCCGAAGATGAATAACACAAAATATAAAATTAAAAAGTATATCCTAACACATATATGATTTAAGTAAAAATTTAAGTTTGAACTTTTTTTTTATTTTTTATTTATTAGTAGTAAAGTAATTATTGATCAATTTTTATATATTTTACTCTATTTGATTTAACTATTCGTAACAGTTGTTAATTGATGACTGATAATTATTTTAAATATTTAGTAAAATTATTATTAGTTGTCAACTGTTAATATATTTAACGACCATAAATGATAAATATTAATATTTATTTTTTATTTAAATATTATTTTTAAAAGATAATTTAGTGTTTTTGCTTTTTTGCTTTTTTACTTAAAAAAAAGAAATTTTTTTAAAAGTTTTTATAAATAATTTTTTTTACTAAAAATTATTATTTATTAGTAACTAAACGAATATAATATAACTGTTAAAAAAAAAAAAAAACTAACCACTATATTAAAATTTTTTATTAAATATCCACTAAATAATACGATGACAAATAGTTATATCACTTCCATAATAAAGTAAATCCCTTTCTTCAATAATAAAAAAAGAAAAAGAAAAAATAGGAAAGTCAAAATTTGAAATAACAATTTTGTTAAATTTTACTATTGATGATAAGGTGGTATTTATTAAAATTTATATTTTTTTTTAGAGAAAAACTTATGTTGAGTACATGAATACATAAATGAATAAAGATCGAAATTTATTTTCTATAAATTTAAATTGACTTGTATGTAGAAGAATGAATTTATTATCAAGAAGACGACAAACAAACAAATGTTAGATCCAAAAACCAATTTTGTAAGCATAAAACAAGAAAGTTCAATAGCAGATTGGAAAGGGCAAAGTTGGAGAGAGTATGAACACATCTTCTTTTTTCTTGACGGATCAATTAATTAAAGTTAGTAGTTCTTTCTGTTTGCATTTAATCTCGTAATATACGTTAAGAATTGACTAGTTCAACTTCAACACAGAAAAAACCCAAATGTAAAAACCAAGCCCAATGTTGGTGTGTTGGTTTGGTGGGTCCAAAAACACAAAAACTTGCTCAGAAAATAAGCTTAATTAGGACTAATTCAACTTTGATTAAAAAAAGAAGGCGGAGAGATTGTTTTTCAAGGGCGGTGTGTTTGATTTAGTACTTCTCTATTCAAAATTCAACTCCGCGGCTACGAGTCAACACATGATGAAATATCACTAATTCTACTTCTTCGCTGACTATTTCCTTATATAATGCATGCAACTATTGTACTTGTAATCATAAATCCTCTCCTTCATTACTATATTACCATTAATAACCCTCTTTATTGTCTTCATCAGGAATAAGATTATTCCTTTAATATCGCAAAACCCTCATAATCTTCATCTTCAAGAACGAGATTTCTCATATCATATTGCAAATGGCTTGTAAGAATGGACTTTTTCCAAGAATAATCATTGTTTCCTTTATTTTTGCATCCTGTTTTCAAGAAATGTTGGCAGTGAGGCCATTAGATGGAGAAGAATGGCTTAAAATTCAATCTCTTGCGAAGGGTAAGGTGCCACCATCCGGTGCTTCTGGATGCACAAATGGCGTTGAAGGCAAAGGCGGGTGTCCCTCCTTAAGTGAAATGAACGTTGCTGGTCAAGTAGTTGCTCATCATCATCCACACCCTCTCTTTACAGATGCTTCTTCTTCTTCTGTCACTGAAGAGACTGAAAAACAAGATTTAAGCTCTTAAATTATCTGGGTTTTTCATTCTACAAATAAGCTTATAGTTACATTAATAAATTCTTTTTCTTGTTTTGGAGCAACCACTGAAGATCAAAGCAAAAGTGCGGTAGCTAAACAAATGAAAAAATCGTTGTTAATTCATTTTTATTTACATTAATTAATTAATTCATTTTTTAAAATTTTCTTGTGTGTTTTCTATTCTGCAAATTCTTACAGAGATAAATTAACATTTTATATTTGCCATGAATTATGGATCGACGTAAATATTAGTGGAGAATTTAATATTTCTTAAATATCAAAATGCTACATCAAATATAAATTAAAATATTAAATGTAGGGAAAAAAATTATCCAATTATTTAAATTAACTACAATATGTAAAAACATTAAAGAATTAATTAAGACCCATAATTATTTATGATTGAAGTAAGAGAAAATATGAGGAAGGATCAACTTTTTTTTCCCCTTTTTTCTCCAATTAGGTTTGAGTTCCACTTAAATATAAGGTCAATACAAAATTTATTTGTGTTTTCAATGGAACACATGATAAAAGAGTCAAACTGGCATTTTTGTTGTTATTATTATTATAACTCAAAACTTTTGCTCTATTTAAAATAAATATATAATATTTAAAATAAACATATAAATAACGTTTTGAAATTTAAAAAATATAAATAATAAATAATTTTTTAAATTTTTTATTATAAAAATAAAATATTATTTTAAAATTTAAAAACAAAAAAAAAAAGTTAAACTTAATAAATTTTTTTAACATGATATTTTTAAAATTTTATTTTCATCCAAGCACCCTCTAAATTGAAATTCATATTAAATAATTTGAAATTACAGTAATATTTTTATAAATTAATATTATTGAGACTCATGAATTTTATTAATTAAAAGAGATATTAATTAATTAAGTATTAATTTAGCCTATTAATTCAAGTTGAGACTAAAAAATATTATTAAATAATAAAAATTATTAATTTATCGAATATTAATTTATAAAAGTTTTACAGTATTTATAAATTTTAGATTAACTTTATAAAAATTATCTTTGAAATTTTAAAATTATGGGTTTTTTTAATCCATTTAAATTTTAAATAAAAAAATTATAAGTATGAATTTAATCAAACAAAATAGAATATGAAGATTATTATATATATAAATATATATAAATCTTTTCATTACTATTATTTATTTTTAGTGTTTCTTATGGCAGGGCACTAGTGCTAAAAATAAGTGTACATGGTTAGAGAACCTGACTGGGCCGAATAAATGGGCTGTTTTGGCTTTAAACCTCCACAGACATGCATTTGGCAATCTAGCCTTTGTAAGATTCGTTAAAGATAATTATTTAAATTAAATTAATTATGGATCTATGTTTTGCGTGTTCTTTTATTTTATTTTTTAAAAATATTTTATTATATATAAATTAATAGTTTATACTTGTAATTTTTTAAAAAAATTAGTGTGTATGATGAAAATATTTTGAAGAAACTCGTTGCTCTTTAATTTTTTTTTTATTATTGTACTTTTATTGATAATTTTTATTTTATTTGTTACAAAATTTGAGAATGTTAATTTAAGGCATAAAAATTTTAAAAAAAATATTAAATAATTCATTATGATTTTTACACGAGAGGATAAGAAAAGTATTGAAGAGATGTAGTGCCCGTTTGGCACTGTTTATGGAAAGAAAAAAAACAGTATTTTTTGGTGAAAAATTGATTTTGGCTTAGTTTATAATGTTTGGTAAATATCAAAATTAATAAAAACAATTATCTAGATAGTTAAAATTCAACTATTTGGATAAGTTAGAAATTGGAGTTTTTTAAAAAAACTGAATTTTAGATTAAATGTAAAGCTAATTTAAAAAAATTAATAGATAAAAATATCTTTATGAGTTTATAAGCAGTTTTTAAATTATATTTTACCAAATATAAATATACAGTTAATTACTTTTAAAAATATTATTTTTAGAAAAATAATTTTTCTCCATATGAAAAACTATTTTCATAAACTGTGTCAAATTAGACCGTAGTAAAATATAAAATGAATGTTCTGCGAAAAAAATGAATAAAAAAAGGTAATGAAAAGAAATAAATAAATTAAATAAAAAAAAATTTCACTATTAATGATGATTGCCACACCATTAAAGTCTTTAAATCTTATGAGTTAAATTAAAGTAAATTTAAAATGTTAGTATTAAATTATAATTAACATATTAATATTAAATAATATACTTATAATAAGTTAAAGTTTATAATATAAAATAATTTAAACTATTTAAATTAAATTATTATCTTTATTATAAATTATACATACACATTTAATTAGATATTTAATAACTATTTTTATTTAGAGATCTAAATATAATTTAGTAATAAATATATAAATTTTTATTAATAAATTTAAGATGAATGCTCATCTATATGATATTAAAATAAAAAAAAAAAACACCCATATTTAGAATGTGCATAACATATGATGTAAAAAATACATTTACTAGTTTGCCCCTTCCTTTCCCTTAATTAATAATATATGTCCATTTCTGACCCCAAAACCTAGGCAAATGTACATAGATACTTGCATTGGCACTCATTTCAACAAGCTTCAATCCCCATCACAGTGGAAGAGTTTTTTATTCATTATATATATATTTTTTTTATAGTTATAGAGCTTATTGACGAATGCTGGGAAATCAATAAAAAAAAAAAAATTAAGAGCCGGAGGGTATTTATTCCTTGTCGAATTCCAAGCATGGAATAAAAAAAAATATCTTTTATACTTTGAAATGTACATGTGCATCTAGCATTTGAAACTTGAAAATTAGCCTTTAGCTTCTGAGTTATCAATTATTAATATAAAGTGTTTTATAAATTTAATATTTTAAATAATATTTTATTTGCATTGATTAGTTTTTCAAAATTAAAATTGAAATGTTGAAAGCTATAATTTTTAACTCTAAATGTTTAACTATTTTTGAAATTTAAATTCTATTGATTTACACCGGTGAATGTTGTGAATGTTATTTAATAATTTTTGTATAATTAATATTTTTATTTTATAAATGTACTTTTTTTCTTTTAATAAATATACTTGTTGTTATTTGATATTGATTAAAATATAATAATTAAAAATATTAAAATTTCTAGTTGGTAATATTTAATTATCCAACTGCTGCATATATTTCCCCAAAAACAAATATATCTTGAAAAAAATGCTAATTTTTTGTTAATATTATCACTAAGAGTTTGCAGGAAATATAGAATATTATATATTGTCTTAACATTCATTAAAAATAATAACAGGGTGAATATATACACATGTACATATATATTTAGGAGGTATTTGAATATTTAATTATAATTTAAAAATATATATATCAATAATTGAAAATTTATTGAGAGAATGTTTGGATATCTAATTACAAAACTCAATTGCCTATTTAAAAATATACATATCGATAATTGAAAAATTATTCAGTATTTAAATATTTAATTATTAAAAATCAATTACCGATTTATTTTGTTCAAATCGTTAAAATTTGATAATAAATAAGAGTTACGATTATCGATTAGAATTTTTATTAATTAAAAAAATATATTTATTTCGAATTGACAATTGTTAATCGTCGATCCAAATACTCAAAGGAATGTTTGGATAAATACAATTTTTTAAAAAAAATTTTAAATCTATAAAATCTAATAATAAATAGAAGTTATAATTACCGGTTATAATTTTTAATAAATAAAAAATAATTTTATTTTAAATCGATAATTATTAATACCTAGTCAAAATAGTGGTGATTGGACTGTGCCTGCCATTTAATTTCTAGAGCCTCTGGTTGTAAACTTGGAAGATAATTAGAAAACCAGTGTTCCATTGCTTAATGAGTATAATGATTAATAAAGTCGATCGATGATGAAAATATTTTTGATTAAATTTTAACTTACTCAAAAGATTTAGCGCCTTAAATCGAGTATTTAGATAATTAAGAACAACCAAAAGAAATATCAAATATATAAATATACCTTTTTTATTTGAGAGATTAATTAGCTAAGTAAAGGGATATAATATATATACCAAATATTATCTTGAAACAAAAACCAAAAGAAACCACAACCTCAAGACCACACCATGAAAGAAGCTTATCGACCGCGAGGAGCCAAACAGTCATGTTCACACACACCCAACATATATATACTAGCATAGATAGTGGACTCTTTTCCTCTTCTTATAGTAATTAAAACATGAAAAAATAAAAAATTAAATGAGAAAAGAAAAGGAGAAAAAATGATGAAATGAATAGTAATTAAACCACATTTCTTTAGAAATAAATATAAGAAACCCGCAAAGAAAAGAAAAGACAGGATTGAAATTTGAGTTCTTGAATCAAGTAGACACCCTAACCACCCATCATGTTTGGGTAGCTGGGAGCATCACCAACCTATTATTCTAATCATCATTAACATTTCTATTGTGCTTTTGTATCTCATAAAAGGAACCTCTCCTTTGCAACCTTCACAAACCTACCCTAGCTAAAAAGTAAGGTATCTTCTTTTTGTTTTGCTATTGGAACTATTAATTCACCCAGTTCTTAATTGTATTTCTCTTAATGTAAAATGTTAATATTTTTAACTTTTAATCTTCAAATGTAACAAATTATTGAATCACCTAACATGTTAATTTCTCGAAACTATTTTGGATTTTTGTTTGAATCAGTGATATTTACGGATTCATCATAGAAATAGATAGAGGATAAGTTTTTGGGTACAGCTTGACCTTTCTTGTGTTTTGTTGTTGAAGGGGGACCCTAGTATATGGCCATGGCCAGTAAGAAATGGACTGGACTACACTAGCGAAGAGCCATGTGAACTCTTGGGTCCCATTTTCCAATATATGCTGTGCTTCGTTTCAAGGTTAAAATCATTCCAATTCGAATATTATCTTTCATATTTTGTCTCACATAATTTTTCTTCATTTGTCATATTATTTTTATTAAATATTTTAATAAATAATAATTTTTATAAATAATATGAGACAAAATATATATATAATAAAAAAATATTATTTTATACTCAAACACCTTGTTAATGTGATATTAATGATTGGATTCTTATGAGTGTTGAACAGATCTAGTTCTTATGTAATAATATTATAAATATTAATTTATATTTAAACTAGGCAACAGATTTACAGGCCTATTATAATTTTTTTGTCATTGTACTTGGTGGCTGGTGCAATTGTTGGTGTCTTTTTATAGGCACTCCTTGCCCTTAGACTGGCTAGTGTACTTGTTTTGCTTTATGAGAATTTATTGGGTGTTTAATGTAGTATTATATCATATGCTCATATTCTGATAAAATTCACTTGAAATTATAGAACCAAAAATATATATATAAGACAATGAAACTTTATTTTTAATGGTAAAATTAAAATTAAAGTTCTTAAAACTCTTTAGGTTGTGATGACTTAATTACATATCAAAATGATATTATGTTTATTGCACATAATATTCTTGACTATAGATAATTGATTTATTGAATAATTACCTTTGTTTATAAATTATAATATTAATTTTATCTATAAAATTTGAATATTAATATTTATTTTTAAAATAATCTTAATTCATCACTAGATAAAAATATTAATTAAAAAAAATCATGATTGTGTTATAATCATTCGTTGGATATTAGTTAATGTGACAATTAAAAACGTAGTTAAAACAATTATTATAAAATCTTTAAAAATTTAAAATATCTATTATATAATTTTTTTATGATTTTGATTTGGATTAATAAATTAAATTAATAATTCTGATATATTAATAATATAATATTTTTTAAAAAAATTATTATATAATTATATAATTTCATTTATATTATAAATTAATAATTTTTAATATTATATGTATAATATATTATGATATATATAATATGATTCTAAAAATTATTTTAAATTTAAGTTATTATACTCATATTTTTTTATTTCATTTAATTTATATTTAATTCATCACATATTTTTCTATTTAATTTATATTTAATTGATCACATATATTTTTATTTCATTTCAATTAGTTAATATTCAATTAATCACATTTTTTTTAATTAATTAGTATTCAATTTATCATAAATTTTTTTAAATTCATTTAATTTATATTGAATTAATTATAATATTAATAAAATATAATAAATTTTTAATTAATTGTTGAATTATAAATTTTTTTTAAATTAATAAATTATTAATTTATCGATTAATTAGTATTTTTTTAATTATTAAAATTTATGAGTTATAATAATATTAATTTATAGATATTTTACTTATCTAAAAGGTCTAAAGAAACCATACTTTAAACTCCAATTAAATTTTTTTTAACTTTTAAAATAATTTTGTAACTATTAAATTAAAGATTTATTGGTAATTCGAAAATATTATTACAGTTGAAATATAAATATATAATAATAGTAATAGGAAATAGAGAGTTAGGGACCAACAACCAAAACCACGACTGTCATGTTTTGAAGATGTTTAGGTAAAATCTTTGTTCTAAAATTAGAGTTTTGAAAACATGGTTTTGAAAAATTTATTATGCTTAATTTAAATTTTTTTAATTTTTAAATTTTAAAATAATATTTTAAATTAATTATTCAAATATTTTAAAAAATATTTTAATATTTTTTAAAATTTAAAATAATTTTTATGCTAATTTTAAATAAATTCAAACCACTTCTAAATATGATGGGTTACCTCTTGCCTTTACGGCCATCTCCCCCATTACTTATTAGTTAGGAGTAGAACTACTTTGTTTTTCTTTATCTCTCATCACGTGACACTCGAATTGTAGAGAGAAAACCTCAAACAAAAGAAAACCCATTTTTTTTCGTCTTTGTTTCCTGTTTCTTGTTGTTCTCTCTCTCTCATCTCATGAATCAAAATATCTAGGAGACCTCACTCTCTCACTACTGTCTTATGTCTGATAGAGAAACAAAGAAAGAAAGCGATAACAGAGAAAATCTAAAGGCTTCTCCTTTTTGCTTGCAGTGTGTGACTCTCTTTCTTTCTCTCTCAGAGGCCCCTTCGCCCTCTCTTTCTCTGTTTTGAGAGCGTGGTACAAGTAAGAAATGCAGCAGCACCTGATGCAAATGCAGCCCATGATGGCAGCCTATTATCCCAACAACGTCACTACAGATCATATTCAACAGGTTCTTTCTTCTCTTCTCTTCTCTTCTCTTCATTGTTCTTCTCTTCTCTTTTTTTTTTTTTTTTTTTTTGTCCATTTTAAAGCCCATATCTATTACTTTCGACTTATTTTTCTCTCATCCTTTCTATTTAGTTGTTCTTGTTGTGTTGTATGTTTTTTTATCAGGGACATCTTTTTTTAACTGTCATTATATATGCTTTCGAAAAGAAAAAAAAAAACTGTCATTGTATATATATATATATTATTCTGTATTAATAACTTGGTTTATTCTTTTGGGTTTTTCCCAGTCGTCCATGATTTTGCCCTCTTTAGACTACTGTTTCTGATATTTGGTCAGTTCTGGTAAGTGAGTATTCGCTCTTATTTTATTGTACCTCTTTCTCCTGATCACCAATAAATGGTTTTCTGCTCTTTTCTGACATTATGGGCTTCATATTTTTCTGAACTTCTCTTCATATATCTTATCCCAGTAGCAAAACTCAAGCTTTTTTTAGATTTTATTCATCTTCTAGATGTTTTGTTACTGGTTTTATGTTAATTTTCTGTTTATTTCATATCGTCTTCTCCGTAAGTCCGTATCTCTCCAGCTGCAAATCTTCTCTTCTATTGATTGCTGAAGCTTATATTAAATTTCATTTCTGCGTACTGAGGATGGATTCATGATTCTATGTATACCCACTTCTTTTTTCGTACCTCTTTCTTTCTTAATATTTTTTTTTCAGTATCAAAACTTTGGCTTTTACTGAAATCTTTAACCATTTAGGGACCTAGTGTTCAAGGCAGAGGTAGGCTCCCTTTATTGATATATGCGATACTCCTATATTGGTCATTGCAATTGTTCTTGGTGCTTTTTATGAGTACTCCTGATAATTGTTTATTCCATCTTAGTTATAATACTGATGGATCTAATTAATTATTTTTTTAAATTTGCAAGTTCTTCCTCTTTTTGTTCTTAACTAATTTCCATTGGATAGTATAAATGATTTGGTTCTTAACTAAGATTGCCAGTCTACTATATAGCACAAAAGGTTGGGATATGGCCTGTTTTCTTGAATTAAAGAATGGAAAATGTTAATAATAATAAACTAGGTATTTTATCCTTTTAGTTGCGTTTTTGCTCTTAAAGCTAAAATAGTTTGATGGCCACATGGATTTATTGTTTGCTATTTCATTTGTGCTGATTTTTAGAACCCATTTGATGACTTAATATCATTTTTTGCTTCTGATCTTAGCAGTCATTAGGCAGACGGTGTTCTTGAAATTTGATTTGCATTGCAAGTATAAGGTTTCCTTGTTGGATCCAAATCAAGGACTAAAAGAGATCATAATAAGCTACGATAATGCAAATAAAAAGGGGAACAAAAATAACAACACTCAACTGGTTTGCAGGATGCAATATATAGGGGGTTTTCACATATCAATGTATAGCTGGCTGATTTTAGGACTGGAAGAAATTAAACCAGTAGGTTGAATCCATGGACGGGTGGGCATAGGAAGTTTGAACAAATTAATCTTTTCTAATGTGGTCCTTTCGAATTTGTTTCCTGTATTTCGTCCCAGTGGTGCTTATTTGTTATGTTTATTCACTCCAGGGAGTAACCTTTGTGTGATCATAAACATTTCTGGTAGAAAAAACAATCTTTAGAATTATTATGGACTTTATTTGAACTTTCTTGGGGAATGCAAATGCAAGTAATTGAACTTTCTTTTCACTGGTGGCCATGATTAGAGCACATGAATGCAAATTATTGAATCAGATTCTAACCTGCCCATGGCAGTGTTTCTCCATACACTTTAGATTGTGGTCCTTTTTCTTAATCGTTTCCATTTGATGTTTGGTCATTTGTTTGGATATATATTCACTTTATTGCTAAAGTGGTCCTTTATTGATAGTTTTTTTTTATGGTGGTCCTCTCTCAATGTTTCTGAATTTTTCATGGCATGCTTTATGTCCTTGTCATAAATTTTCACTTGGACGCTAACATCGGCAATATTTATATTGTATCATATCAAAGGCAAGCTCATTAATGAATTCTAGGTGTTTCGCTTCTGTTGATATATCATTGGCTTCTAACTGGGGTAAATTGGAAAATACTTAGCTTTCATACATGCATTTGCCCTGTGATTTCAGCCTTCTTGGGCCCCTCAGCAGATGCCAAAATAACTAGAGAAATGTACAATATGAAAGTAGTGCTAGGATTTTTCTTCTAAATCATTGTGGGCCATTACATTTTTCTCGGTTGAGTCTAGATTTAAAGCTTCTGCTTGCCTGTTCTGGTTTTGCAACATATTTCTACTTTTTTTTTTTTTTTTTTTTTGAGAAGAGATTTCTACTTTGTTATCCCTCCAAAAAAAAAAGAAAAGAAAAATTACTTATAATATTTTTAATGGCAAAAGTATTACATTTTATTTAAATCATAGACATATGTAGGAGTACAACTAGAGTAATTAAATTTGTATTATATGGATACTTTCCTGTGGAACAGTTAGATAATAAATAGCTGTGGCTTTATAATGCTTTATGCAGGCTGAACAAAAAGATGCTTGCTAGTGCAGGACCTAGGATATGTGAGTGATATGAACTATAAATGACTTTGAGTGTTATCTGATTATTCAACCATGTTGCTTTTTCTTCTCTAACATATAATTATGAGAAAGAGTGCACTTGTTAGTGGAATATAGAATTCTATTTCACTGCGAAGGTAGTTTGTATTAGTGGAAGATGAAGAGCAAAACAATTAACTACCTATTGGCATTTGAATCATGAAAATGGTATAAATCACTCAGTTACTTAGAAAGTAATATTATTCGCCACTGTTTGCAATCTATTGCATTGATTTAATTAGGTGATTAAGTTGAACCAAGTATATAATCAAGAAACAGTTTTGAATGTTCCACAAATCAATGTTTGCCCTCTTCTATGGATGGAGCAAGGATTACCTTCTTGGTTTCAGGTATTCATAGAATATTTTAATTGCTGGCTTCTGAATATGATTCACTATTAGCTATTTAAGCTTACAGGTCTCATAAACTTCTCATCTATCACTATAATTTAGCCTTGTTCATAAATTTTAATTGATCTTATCTTTAAAACTCTGTAACCCAAATTAATGTGAATTTTTGTATAGACATAGACTTGAGCTAATAAATGTAACTTTTAGAATTAACTTTTGGGGCTTGCCTTGTTTGATCACTGAGAAGTGTCTCTACTGCTTGCATTGGACTGTGAAAGAAGGCTAGAAGATGGTTTTGAGGGATAACATGGGAAGTCATTCTTTGCCATATGATCTGGTAGTTCATTTGGAAAGAAAGGAATTTGAATAATTGTCCATGGCCGCAAAAATTCAAATTAGATTTTGAGAGTTGTCAAACAAAGAATTAAATTTATTAGCATATAGTGGTTCTCATTGCATTTTAATGGCAATTCTTTGTTGCTGTACTTGTCCTGCAATTTTCAATGAATTCTTTCTTGCTGTTATGTTTTCATCTCTCACTTTCTTTCAATCCTTTTATATATGGGCATTTGTTAAGGATTTGAATGGTAAAATGTTAAATTGCTTAGGATTTGAATAATTTTTCTTAAGCATTTTAACTTATTTTGTTTCTCTGCCCCATTGATTAGTCAAATACAGGCTAAACTTATTTTGCAGGATACAGTTTTCACTTGCTTTGTCATTTATTGACTGCTAATCCAGCTGTTTGTTACTTAATTTGCACTCGTTCATTCATTACTCATGCAGTATCTGGATGAAAACAAATCATTGATTTTGAAGATTGTTGAGAGCCAGAATTCGGGGAAACTCAGCGATTGTGCAGAGTAAGCACTTTACATTTTTAAGTTTAAATTTGTTTATTCTTTTTCTGTTCATTTCTCTGGTAAGAGCATTGTAATTGCTAAGGAACTGCAGTTGAAAATGGAATAGTAGAACATGATAGGAAGGCCTATAGATCTTGGTCATGGTTAATAATTGTAGTCTTTGAAATACAGGATAGTTTATTTATTTTATTTCTCTCAAAATATGACTCACCTGAGCCATTCATAATTCTAATTGCGTTATGTGGCAAGTCAATAAAAATATGTGCCAAATGTGGTTGGAGACAGCTGAATATCTTTGTTGCAAAGTGAATGTTGAAGGATTTAATAAAGTATTAATATATTGGAAACAAACATTTTGAAGGATTTAATAAAATATTAATACATTGGAAACAAACATTCTTTTGAAAGTTTTCTAATGCTTGAAGTGCTGAACAATGGTCGGTTTTGGTTGCAGGAACCAAGCAAGGCTACAGCGGAACCTCATGTACTTGGCTGCAATTGCTGATTCTCAACCTCAGCCACCCACCATGCATACCCAGGTATGAGTGCCATTTTGACATTTTGGGAAAAAAATTGTGTTTGTCAGTTTTGTGACTTTGGTTAAAGCCATTCATTTCTGACTTCTACAGACGTGAAGTAATTCATCAATTGTAAATACCATTATGTATAAGATAATGTTTTTCTGCAATTATTCCTGATTCTGCAACTGTAAATTCCTTGCAGTTCCCTTCTAGTGGTGTTATGCAGCCAGGAGCACACTACATGCAGCATCAACAAGCTCAACAGATGACACCACAATCCCTTATGGCTGCACGTTCCTCTATGCTGTACACTCAGCAACAGTTTGCAGCACTGCAACAACAGCAAGCCTTGCACAGTCAGCTTGGCATGAGCTCTACCGGAAGCCCAGGACTTCATATGCTGCAAAGTGAGGCTGGCGCTGCAGGAGGCAGCGGAGGGCTTGCAGCAGGAGGTTTTCCTGATTTTGGCCGTGATGCTGGTGGCAGAGGAATGGCGGGTGGAAGCAAGCAAGATATCGGGAGTACAGGGTCTGCTGAAGGGCGAGGGGGTAGCTCCAGAGGTGGGGGCAGTGAAGGAGGTGAAACTCTTTACTTAAAATCGGCTGATGATGGGAATTGAGAGATGAGAAATGATGAATCTAGCGGTTTGTTAACAACCCAACTTAGGAGAGTTTAGTGAGGGAGTTGATTTAGAAAAAGAAAATGGAAAGAACTTGTTGCTTAGAAAAACTTGTTATATGATGCCAAAAAAACAATGGCGAGGACATGATCCACAAACCTTTGGCTTGGCTGTTTTTAAGTGGTTAGACTATGATCTTGTGCTAATGTATTATGTAAATTGTAGGTTATATTCGGGTTTTGCTTTGTTCTTTATCACTCGCATCATTGTTTTTAGTTTTTAATGTGGGCAAGTGTTCAAGGTGGACAACGTAGATCAAACTGACCTAATTATTCCTGATCAAACTGACTATTTAAAACCTGGATTTTTTTATTTTTTTTATTTTTTGTATGAACCCATATTGGGTTATCTTTGAGAAGAACCCAGATCTGGGTTCATCTTCTTCTTTGTTTATTTATTTATTTTTTATTATTTAAAAATATATTTTTCAAATTGTAGCATTTTTATTATTTGAAAATATAAAATGAGTTTTACAATTTTATTTTACGAATTTTATTGACGTCTTTTAATATTAATTAACCTACTAGAACAATTTCTCCAATCCCATGACTTGCTAGAATGATAACCATCTCATAATCTAACATTAATATATAAAATTTCCAACAGAAAACAAACACTGTACAGCTCTAAAAAAACTGCTATTCCGCTCGGATAATAACATACGTATCTCGCAGTGCAGATACTCAAGATTCAAATTGATATATTGCAGAGGCGCATAAACAAGTGTAATTATACCAAAATACAAGGAGATCGAAATTCAAAAAAGCTCTCTGAAACATCTTTCCAAGAGAAATTATCCTCCATTTCCAGTGATGAAGCAGATGTATAGCTTGAAAACACATCATCCACACTTTCATTTTCTATCTTTAATGGTGGAGTAGTTTCATAGTTATTGTTAGGAATATGGATGGCTTCTTCAATGCTAGTTGTGCAAGAATCCCAAGAATCTATAATCTTGGAATCTTTACCAGTCAATTCTTGAACAATTGCTCGAAATTCAGAAGCATTGGAAGCTCTAAACATTGTTGGGCTGGAAATGTAAGTAATCTTGATTGGTTTTTTCTTGTTCTTGGTGGGTTTTTGGCTCTTAGGTAGTTGGTGTTGAAAACATTGCTTACTAAGCTTTCCCATTTGCGTTATTTGTATCCTCAAGATTAGAAGAGGGAAAGATTATGGTGGGTTCTTTTTAGTGCATTTGTTGCTCTATTTTGCTGGATTTTATAGGGAAAGGAAAGGATAGAAGTTTCCAAGAAGCAAGGATATAATTGAAGACGACGACTAATTGGAAAAACTAAATGATAGACTAGAGAAAATTGTCGCTAAATTAACCATCATCTGTCAAGGAGTTTCTAGGTTAGGTGGCGCTTAACTTTCTAAAATGGCTGCCTATAACCAAGTTCCTGTTTTGAATAAATATTAAACCAAGTAAAACAGTAATAATCCGACCATGATCATGGGCTTTGAAGGTCCAATCACGCCAACAATAAATTTATTTGTGACTTTGATTTGAATTGAGTTTATACTTTTTGTTAGTTAATAATATACGCTCTGTTTTTATTTGTGGAAAAGCCTAAAAAAGAAAAGTGAATGAATATGAACAATGAAATGGACATGGATTTTTGAGGTTCGCTGTTGATAATGGATTTTTCTTTTTAGGATTTTTTGTTGATATTTGTAATTTTTGGTTCTATATGGAAGAAGAAGAGAGAAAAATGATTGTGGGCTATTCCAGTGAAGAAGAAAAAGAAGAGGGAGAAAATTGAGATTACATTTTTCTTTTTCTTTTAATTTAGTTTGACCGTTTGTACATAAAATTAGGGAGATGTATTGATAAGGATAATTAAAAACTCTTATGGATTTAAAAAATTAGAATATTCAATAATAATTTGTAAAAATTTCATAAAAATTAAAGGCAGTCAATTAAAATTTTTAATTTTTTTTAAAAAGTCTACAGAAATTAGAAGATATTTAATTATAATTTTTATAAAATCTATAAAAATAACAAGTATTTAAAAAGTCATTCACTTTTATAATTAATAGATTTTTATTAAGTTTTTATATAATGATATGAATTAAAAAAAAGTCTTTAAAAATATTTCACTTTTCTTCTGGATTTTTGCCCACCTTTTTTTTTTTAAATAGAAGTTGTCTAATAAAAAAAAAATTTAGTATGTCATTGAGTTTTTTTTTTTTTTTTATGTTATTTATGTTCTTCTTTTTTATTTTTGTTGATTCATTGAGTATTTTTTTTTATATTATTCAAATCTTTTTTTTGGTCATTGAGTTTTTTTTTTAATGTTATTCGGGTTTTTTTATAATTGATTATAATAATTTATACAATATTTTATATTGATTTTGAAATTGTAAAAATTAATTTCATCTTCATTGTTTATTTTTTACATTTTTCCTTATAAATATAATTATATATATTTAAATTGAGCTCGTTTCGAATTTACTCTTTAAATGTTATTTTTAACCAAACTCGAATATAAATAATAGTCACTTCCTAATATCAATTATTACATGACTCACTACTAAAAATTTAACTGTTTATATAGTTCAAAAATTTTATTTACCAACAATAATGATTTTTTTATTGAAATTAAAAAATAAATGAAATAATATTTTAAAAATTAAATAAAATTTATTAATTAAATTAAAAAATATTATGAATTTGTGAAGCGATAAATAAAGAAATATTCAACGTTATATTTTTTAAAAATATTTTAATTAATTTTAATACTTTGATTAAATAATATTATTTAATCGAAAGTTTTTATTTTTATTTATTAATTTATACATTTATTTCTATTAGATGAGAAATATAAATTTATTATATTTACATAAAATAAATATTAGAAATCAATATAAATCTATTAATCTTGATAAAAGTTTACAAAAAAATTTTAAAATAAAATTTTTAAAAATCATTCATAAATTTATAAAATTTATAAAAATTATTAAAAATTTATGAATTTTACAAAAGTTATTTATTTAAAAAAAATTATAAATATATAAAAGAAAAGTTCATAAATATATTTAAAAATCTCAATTAAATATTATCTTCTAAAATTGAGTCCATTTGATTTTAAAATGAGATTGTTTATTTAAATTGATCTAAAATTTTATTTTAGATTTGATTGGATATGGTGATAAAATGAAGAGGATAAATTTAAACATTTATCCAAAAAAGAAACAACAACAATATATATGATGGATACTAATGTTTAATCTTAGCCGCAGTCATTCAATGAATTAGTAAAAAGTAAAAAGTAAAACCCATGGAAATAAATATTGACCATATGACTGTCAATTCCAATTAAAGCTGCACTCATAGCGGAGGTTTTAGAGGTTTCTTTTTTCATTCATTATATAATATAATATATATTTTTTCATTAGATTATGTTTCAATATGTAAAAATTTTTCTTTTTTAATAATTAATATATAATTAAAGAATTATTGTATTTAAGTTTAAACTGTTTACAAAATTTACGTTAAATTCAAACCTTCATCTATTAATGTATAACATTTAAATTTATTATTCTCTTAATTTTAAAATATATATCATTTAAAATTTTGATACATAAATTAAAAATTATTAAATTATCATAATTTTAAAATAAAAAGACTAATATATATATATATATATATATATATATTTTAATTTTGAAGCGAAGAAATAAATATTTAGTGGAAAAGAATGAAGGTAAAGTTAAAAACATAATAAATATATATATATTTTTTAATTTTAAAACAATAGATATTTTGAAAAAAAATTAAAATAATAAATATTTTGAAACAAGGAAGTATTGCAAAATTTTGATCATGGCACATTTATTAAAATTAGAAGTCATATGAATTTATAATTTTCACATTCAGATTAATTTTATTCTTAATCAATAAAATTATATAAATAAATTTTAATTTGCATTTAAAATCACTTATTTAAACTTTTGTTTCATAAAATAACATTTGCTAGATTTTTGGTACAATAATAATTTTTTTTTTTTTTTCTAGATTCAATCATATTCTCAAGTTAATTTGTTTATCTACAGAAATTATACGTTCCATTTTCGAACAAATATCTCTACAAAACCTAATCAATAAATGTATTTATATAAACACCCACCAAAAATATTTATTTTGTCTAATACTATTTAGAAATTACACTAAAAATTTATTACCAAGTTGGGTAATTATATATATATATATATATATATATATATATATATATATATATATTTGCTTCAACATGCTGTAATTAACCAATCATTGATTTAAACAGAGATCTAGCTAATTCAACTAATGTTACTCTAATTACACCTAATCAAACCAAAAGCGACTAATTGTCCTCATGTATATATTTGTATATAATTAGTGCATGATCAAGAATAAAACTTTAATTGATTAAAATCTCGTTTGATTTAACTGTTGGTAATAGCCTATTAGTCAGTAACTGATCACTAATAATTAGTAACTGTTATATAATAGTTAATTATTACAGGTATTTGATAAAATTATTATTAATTATTGTCAGCTGTTATTATATTGAATGACCATGAAGAATAAATATTAATATTTATTTTTTTATTTAAATATTATTTTTAGAAAATAATTTAATTTTTTTAATTAAAAAAATATTTTTAAAAAAAAATACTAATTTGATACTTTTATAAAATAATAACAGTTTGATTATCTAATAACTAATAATTATCAGCAATTAAATATTATAATGCTAACAACTGCATTAAAATTTTTTATCAAACACTTATTAAATATTAGAAACTGCATTAAATTTCAATACTTTGAACAACTTCAAAAATATTATGCATATCATAATTAATATTTAAATTTGATCTATGACCATGGTCAATGATTATTAGGCCATCCTACAGAAATCATGGTTATAGTAGTTTAGAGCCTCTCCTTTAATTATATAAAAATATAAACTTAAAAAATTTATGCACTTGGAGGATTTTTATTGTGGTCAATTCATTAACCAATTTACTACACATATATGCTAAAATATGTCCCTGTAGTTATAGTCAATGGTCTATGCAGTCTCCATCAAAATGTCTATCTATTTCTTTTAAATAACATCTATTCTAATAGTAATTACAATTGTTAAAATTAAGTTTAATTTAATCAATAAGAAGAATTCGGAAAATGAGATTTTATATTTTAAATTATTAATTAAATGTTAAATTATTTAATTAGTTCTCATTATATAAATATAAAAAATTATTTAATTAAAAATATATTTTATGAAAAATATAATTAATTATTATTTTTAAATAAAAATATAAAATTTTAATATTTATTTTTTATTTTAATATCTCCAAATAAAATTTTGAGATACCGCCAATGGATTTGCCCCCTTTACTGTATATCACGTGCCAGATTCACTAATCGTAGTCAAGGTCTAAGCCATCTCCATCGAGAGGCTGGGATGGGATCCTGTTCTAGAAAGGAAATCATAGTAATAGACCCACACACACATATTTTGAATTGAAAAGTTAAACCTTTGCAATTTACTTTATAATCATTAATTAGTTAATGTTAGTTGAAAAATTAAAACTATTGAACCTTCCTCGATTATACGTAAAGCCTCGTATTTTTCAACCTAAATATTGCCCTTTTTTTTTTTTTTTTTTAAGATAAACACATCACCTTTTATTAAGAACTTTCAACTACATCATCACATAATAAGTTATAAAAAAAAGGGGGGGGGGGGGGGGGGGGGGGTTGTACTAATAAAAAAAAAAAAAAAAAAAAAAAAAAACAAACAAAACAAGTTAATAAATTTTTTTAAAAAACACCAAAAAA
>CANXYC012368729.1:0-21536 GCA_948193065.1 Aleurites moluccanus | reverse complement strand
TATATATATATATATATATATATATATCTGTGTGTGTGTGTGTGTGTGTGTGAAATTTTAGTGAAAAGGAAAAGTTGAAAAATATTTTGGAACACTGAAAATTTGAGTAATGAAAAAATGGTAAATAAGTTAGACTTTAGGAGTATAGTGAGAAACACACTATCTGAGTTCCAGAATTGCTTGGAAACTATTTTTATAATAAATTACAGATAAAAAGAAGTCATTTTAGTTCCCACTTTGAAACTTGATTCTCAACAGAATTAACAGAATAAATTACAGAAGGAAGTGGGGTCAAAGTCTAATTATTGGATAGTTTGAGGACCAAAATGTAATTTGCCATTTAACCCACCTATATAAGCAACACTTAGAAGAATTTTTGGTCATCTTCTAACTACCATATAGCTTTGGCCAAACCATTCTCCAAGTAAAACCCATCAATTTTCAAGCTTGTTTCAAGAGAAAACCTAAAGAAAACTTGAAACCAACCTTTGATTCTTACTTTTCCATACAAATTTCAGTTGGAAAATCAAAGAATTTCAAGAATAAAGAACTTGAAGAATTCAGGTATTCCATTATAAAAAGGTAACAAGTTGATTTCTTTGATTTAATGGTTGATTTATATGTATTAGATGTTAAATAGAATGGGTTTAATGTTAATTTGCATCAATTGATGCATTTGATAGATTTTTCCCAAATTTCCAAACCCTAGTTCAAGTTGTGTGATTTGAATATTTGAATTAGTGTTAGTTAATATTAATTAAGCTTAGAATATGTTAATTGGAGGCTAATGGATGAATTATTTGTGATTGATTTGGTGTAGAAAACCAAGATTTGGAAGAATGCCATTTTTGCCTCCTTTAAGGATTTTGGTAGAAAATAAATTTTGCTAGCCATTTGGAAGTGTGAGGTGAGTTTAATATACATCATTTTTCATGTCTAATGCATTTATTTGATGATTGGAATCCTTTCCTAAAAACCTAATGTTGGCCGAATGGTATGGTACTATTCATACCATGAAATTTTGTTTGCTTTTCCTTCATATTGATAAGCCATTTTGATCCATTAAATATTATTTATTGTTGGATAATTGTTGCCTATTGATTTGCTTGGATTGTGGACTTATTGTTGATTATATAGGCAATGTCAATGTTGCACCATAACTTAGCCAAACTGTCCATTCTATGATGCACACTATGTGTTTGATGAAATGTCTAGTTCATTTTGCCATAGGCCTACCATTTGAATGCCATTGTCCCCAATGACATTGGCATGCCAATTGTGCCAACCAAGTGACCATTAATGATCAACTTATGATTCATTCCAATGTGAATTGCTATTCTTATTACCATTGTTTATTGTACCTTCCATTGTTTATTCACTGCTTAATTGCAGTCTTATTTGATTAATACATGAGCTATTGATACTTGATGAGACCATTGTTATTTATTGGTATCTAATGACTTGTTCTATACCTATATTGGTTCTAATGTGATTTGACAGAGCTTTCTCACAGAAGGGGTAAGGGGTAAATACCGTCGGTAATGTGCACATTGTATATTGGATACCCTTGCTGGGAAGGGTTAACTGTCTTAGCCATAAGACCTGATCAGTCTTATGTATATTGATATGTGATTGACACATGCTATATGAGTTTCATGGCCCATCATATGTCTTATCTACATGATATGAGCTTCATTGACTTATTTATTGATTCTACAATCCTTTATTATATTTTGATTCCTTATTCTGTTATCAATATGGAGATTATTATTTATTGATTATCTTCCTATTGTTTATTGATATCCTAGCCATTTCTTTTGGTCGATGTATATTAGATTCACTGAGTATTTCATACTCACCCCTTTCATTTGTTTCCCCTTTCCAGGTGCAGAGTAGAAGGCAGATTCCAGACTTTTTATTTTTTGAGATATTCTGCAGTCTAGCTTATCAGTATAATTAATTTTGGCATTGTACTTCTGTATGTGTATAGTTGCTCCATGGGTTGTATAAGTTGTATAGTTAGACTATAATTATGTATGTATGGTATAATATGAATTTAAGTATGTCATGGCATGAGATGATGGTAAATACAACCAATTATATAATGAGTTATAGACAAACAAACAGATTACATAATGGATAATAATTGAGTAATTGGTTAATAATTTGATAGTAAATGGTTATAGAATATGATCCTGGGTTCTATGGGTGCCGGTCATTTCTGGTATCTCCTGCATCCTAGGACTGCCATGTTCCAAAATCGGAACGTGACAAATTATTTTCATGTATGCAAAGCGAATTTGAGATAAGCATAATGGAAGAATTGAAGTACTTCCTTGAATTAGAAATTAAGCATTGTGAGGAAGGCATCTTCATTAACCAATCAAAGTACACAAAGTAACTTCTCAAGAAATATGGCATGGATGGAGCAAAATCAAGTAGAACACCAATTAGCTCCACCATCAAGCTTTACAAGTATGATATTGGTAAGCCTCTTAAAAAAAAAGAAATATAGAGGTATGATTGGTAGCTTGCTTTATTTAACCACTAGTAGGCTAGATATTATATTTGTTGTGTGTTTATGTGCACATTTTCAATCTTTTCCTAAAGAGTCTCATTTGCATGTGGTCAAAAGGATTTTAAAATATTTGATTGGTACACAACATCTAGGTCTTTGATATCCAAAGAACACGAACCTTAGTATAATTGGCTATTCCAATGCGGATTTTGCCAGTAGTTGTATGGATAGGAAAAGTTCTTCTGGTACTTGTCAATTCCTAGGAAATTGTCTTGTTTCTTGGTTTATCAAGAAGCAAAATTCAGTGACTTTGTCCACTGTGAAAGCCAAATATGTGGAAGCTGCTTGTTGTTGTGCACAAGTGTTGTGGATGAAACAATAAATTTTTGACTTAGGTGTGCATTTGGACAAGATTTCTATTAAGTGTGATAACACTAGCGCTATCAATTTATCAAAGAATCCTATTCAACATTCTAGAAGAAAGCACATTGATATTAGGCATCATTTTCTTAGAGATAATGTGTTGTGTAGTAATGTTATTATTGATGTTGTTACTTTAAATGATCAACTTGCAAATTTTTTTACAAAACTCTTGGATGAGGAGCGTTTAAATTTTATTGATTGATGCTTATTTTATTGAGTTTTTCTTCTATGTACCGCCTACTAAATATGCTTGTAGCACTCACTACACTTAGCTTTAGTGTATCTTTTTACACGTACTAGAGTAACTCCAGCTACTCAAGATGTAGCGCTCATGATTATGGATAAATTTTTTGTTTTCTCTCTTCCCAGACTCACGGCCGCTACAAAAAAATGGTAACGGCCGCTACATTTTTACCATACATTATGTGTCCCTTAGTAGCTCCCGCTACTTAAATAGTAATCGCTAACTATATTGTAACAGCCACTACTAAATGGTAACGACAGCTACTGAAATTTTTTTAAAATTATTTATTGCGGTTCACAACTTTTTCTTTTAATCTAACTATTCTTTCTTCTCAATTCTCTCTGAATTAAACTATTTTTTGAGCCTTTCCATCACCAAATTCAATCCTTTACCCTTTCAATTACACAAAAATGCCTCCTAAACGAACTAAAACCCTTGCTAAAATAAAACCCTCTTATGGAAAAAAAAACCTAAAATAGAAAATTCTTCATCTTCTGAAGAATCTAACTCTAGTTCTTCATAAATGGAATCACTTTCTCCTCCTCCTCCACCTCCATCTCGTATTCAAAAGGGCAAAGAAAAGGTTGGTGTCTTTTCAACCACCACCACAGCCTTAGATTGCTCCAACTTAGCCTGCCTCTCAGCCCTCTGACCATGATCGAATCCTGCATTCTCTTACTAAAGAGGAGAAGAAAAGGTTTGTTATCCTTAACACTAATTGCAACATTTTACCTTCTAGGTATATAAATTGGGGTACTTTAGAGAGATTAGGGCTTACTATGTCATTTAGGGAGAAATTAGCTATTGTAAATTGAACGGTTATGTCCAACATAACCTATGCTTGCTATCCCTTACTTGTCCAATAGTTTTTCTCAACTCTTAAGATGAACACCACTTTGGGTTCATCCTATGGCATTATGACCTTTAAGATCTTAGGTCAGCCCTACACCTTAGATAGAGTAAAGCAAGTTGAAATTTTTGGTTTTTCCGATCAAGGACTTGAAAATTATCCTGATTCTTTCATTGAATCTGACTTTGGGAAAGAGATTACGGTTATGGACATACCTTTTAACCCTAGAACATCTAAGGTTACCAGCATTCGTAGTCCCGAGATCAGGATTTTGCATCGCATTATAGGCTACACCATAAATGCGAGAGGGACTAGTTATAGTGCAATGTCGAAATCCGACCTTTTTTTTACTTATGGTGCATTAAAAAGGGACATAAGCTAGCTTTCGATAGATGGCTTGCTGATTACTTCTATTTATTATCAAATAGGAAGATCGGCGATATTGTTCTTGGTCATTTGGTCACCAAAATTACAGTAGAGTTGACACAAACAAACCAGAACCATAGGCTTCGCTTTGATCCTGCATCCACCTCATACCAACCCTTGCATCATCTTCATGATGAATAAAAGTTTTTAGGTCTTTAAACCTTAGCCAAAATGTCTATTGTGGTTAAAAATTGAGATGGGGAGTATGTCCTTAGGGATAATGTTGTGGTTGGTCGATAGGTTCGTGAATCGGCTCCTGTTCCTCCTCTTTATGCTTCCTCTTTTGTTCCTAAACCTCAATATCCTCCAACAGCTTCAGCTTCTTCAGTTCCTCCCCCCATGGATGTATCTCAACTGGCCTATCTTATCACAGACCATTTTGATTCACTTGAGTAGGAAGTATTTGCTCAGATTCAACGACTTGATGATCATATCAACAAAATTGCCTCCACTCAGACTTCCATCAAAAGGGCAATTCATTGCCTTCTTCGACAGCATCGCAAGTTGATTGCCAAACTTAATGAAACTAAAGTTCCTCCCTCTATAGCTTCAAAATCAGACGATGCAGTTTCAAGTCTAGCTAAAGATTCTCCAGTAGCAAAGAATCAGCCTCGCTCTGATATTTTGCTGATGTCGTTGCCATTGGAGCTGAGGCAACTGTTGAGGAAGGAGAACCTTCAGTTGATCCTGCTATTTCTTATCTTTAGGAATTTTGTTTTGTATTCTTTAAGATATTTTTGGTATTTTTGTACTTCTACAATTTCAGTATATTTTTTATGTATATTTTTGATATATTGATCTTTTTTTGAGTTTATGAATATTGCAGTCATTGACATATTAAGTTTATTTTTTTTATCCTTATATTTATTCTTGCTTTCACTGATTCTTTTTGGATGCAAATGATATGGTCATTTTGATGAGATTGCCCTATTCATCTGCATTTTCTTTTAAAACAAGAACATCTCCTGCACTTTTTGACAGCAAAATCCTCGTTCACCATCCCTTTTTTGATTTCTTACAAACAAATGGGGAGTAAAAGTGCAAACATATCAAAAATATGATTGAAAACTTGTTGGCACACTTTCAAAAGGAGCTTTGTACCATTTTCTTAAAAAGTTTCCTTGGTCCACATTTTTTATTCCTTGCACTTAAAATTTGTTTGTCACCATAAAAAAGGGGAAGACTGTTAGATCTTTAATGTTCCAACATGATCATTTTGATGGGTACAAATAACTAATTAAACCTCTAATTATGTTTGCTTGATTATATGCAAGGTTAGATTTTCATATTTCAGGTTGTTGGTATATGGCACCCACTACTTAAGTTTAAAGAAGGAAAAGTTATGAGAAAAAGATTTATAGGCCCCACTACAGATAAGTAGCGCCCACGACTCAGCAGTAGCAGCAGCTACAATGAGATCCAGAAGACACGGTAGCTGAGTAACTTCAGTAGCATCCGTTACTAGTTCTGTAGTCCTTATTACTTAACTAAGTAGTGCCTGCGACCTATATAAGTTTCCCCCGCTAAATATGCTAAAGTTTGAGTAGCAGCTGCTATAAACTTGTCACAAGCTATAAATTTCAAAATCCAGAGTGAGATAAAAGGGTAGCGCCCTCTACACTATTAAGTAGTCTCCGCTACTTAATAAGTAGCGCCCGCTACAGGAACTAGCATCCACTACTAAGAAAGCTTAGAAGACACGGAAGAGTCTTGAAGATTTTGAAGTAAAAGTTATGCCCGCTACATTATAGGTAGTCCTCGCTACTTATTATGTAGCGCCCATTAATCATTGTGTAGCCGTCGCTATAGTTCAAATTATGGCAAAAAAAAAATTAGTCATTGGAACAACTCTGATTTGTATTAAATGCACATTTAATACATCCAATTGGCTCTTTTAAACTAATGACTATTTATATGAGTTGATATGAATTTATTATAGGGACAACAATCAATTTATTGTGCATTAAAGCATTTAAGTGTTCTTGAGCTTTAAATTGAGTTTTCTATTGTAAAGATAAATAATTGCTTAAACTTCAAGATTGTTGAAGTGTAATTAATTTATGAGAGTTGGGTAAAAGTAATTGGATAATTTCTTTCTCATCTCTTGTAATTCTTTTGGGTTGTGTGTGAGTCTTGTTGTAAAACACTTCTAAGGTTTAGTGTGAGCCAAAACACTTTAAGGTTTGATCTTTAACCTGAAAAAGAATCAAAGATAGTGAAATACTCAAGTGTGATCTTGAGGAGTGGACATAGGCATATTTTATTCAAACTATTATAAATTCTTTATGTGAATTTTTCTTTCCTTCTTCCCTTCATTAATTTTAATTTATCATTAATTTTATAAGACAACCAATTCACCCCCCTCTTGGTTGCCACAAAACTTTCATCTTTATTGACTCAGCTAGAGATTGACAGAAGGGTTTATCAATAGAAGGATCCTCATCGTTAGAGGAGGGGAAATTGAGATCCTGATGCTGCTTTCTGTTTTCTACTTTCTTTATTCTTTCTAAACTTTTGAGATGTACATGATGCTTATGTTTTTATGCTTTATGGATGTGGTATGTATGAATGCCATGATGGTTATGCCCCATTATATTTAGATGGATGTTTAATGCAATTGATGTTTTTATACTATTATGCAAAAACTATGTAATTGTAATGCAAGATCATGCTTAAAATTTATGCAATTCATGTCCTAAAATATCTCGAGAATCCTTTTGAAGTTTTTCTTCCTGAAACCCTAAAAATGGAGCTGTCACTGGCAAGAAAGAGGGTTGCAGCTAACCAAAGGATGTGTTGCCGTCAGCATGAAGGGTGGCTGCCCAAAAATGCTTTGGAGCAGTTGGCGATGCCTCTAGTTAGGCAAGGTGCTGCCACCACCAAGCTTGGGTAGTGCCGCTAGGCAAGGGAGGCAGTGCCACCAGCATCCTAGTCCAATTTTTTTTTTATTTTTGTTCATTTTTTGTCTATTTAAAGCCCCATTTCTTGTGCAAAAGTCATTCTAACTTCTCTTTTTTCTTTCAAGTATTTTTTTTTACACTTTTCTCTCTCTTTTGTTTTTCAAAGCTATTATTATTTTCCATGGAACCCTACTTTATTCACTACATGTTCCTATAGACCAAAAATCTGGACAAGGTTGACAAGATTAATTTAGGGAGGTATAAGATCAATTATGTTTTGACCCTAAGAGGAGTGAAAGTGGATTGGGATTTCATAAAAACATGTCTTAATTTCTAGGATCCAGTTGACCTAGTATTCCATTTTGGAGCTAGCATGGAGGAGATGTGCCCTACTATTAAAGAGTTCAGTGTTATACTGGGTAGCAATTTGGATGCTGCTGTAGCTGTTCCAGAGTTTAGGGTTAGATATTTTTTTCCTTTTAGGAGGCTTCTAGGTTTAGTTTATGATTTGCCTAGTTCAATGGTTCAGGATGATCAAGTTAACCTCACTGAAGTTATAGAGGAGTTTCAGGACCTCGAGGATCCTCATTGGCAGAAGTTCAGGATGCTAGCTCTGGTTTTCTGTCTAACAAATGGATGTATGTTTTTCAGTTCACTTGGCTGGGGGATATACAGATAGTAGAGTTGGTTACTCAGATGAAGCAGGGTTGTTCCATTACGAGTCTGCTTCTGGATGAGACCCTTCTTAGTTTGGATGTTAATTGTAGAGTGGTGGGAACCTAGTCAGTGAACCCAGTCATCCTTCAGGTACAAAACTTCTTCTTTTCTTGGCTCTTTTCTGCTTAACTTTCTTTCTTCATTTTGACTTTTTCTTTGAAATGACTTAGGTCTGGTTAAAGGATCACCTTCAGGCAGTAGGTCCTCCAGATAGGCTGTCATATTCTACTGCTAGGTACTGTATGCACATGACCTTGATCTGCTTTGATTCTCAGAGTGAGTGGACTTCATGGCTCTTAGAGTAGGATCCAGAGGATCTCTTAAGGTATTTCCTAAAGTATGGGATCAATTTTTTATCATGATGTGTTATGGCTATAGGATGGTCTATTTGATGGGCATAGGTTTGATCACATTTTATCAGGGTACTAGGATTCTGAGGCAGATAGGTCATTCCTAAGGTATTCCACCAGAAGAAGTTATTTTTCATACATCTTTGATCACTGGTACTGTTGCCTAGACCATAATGAATGATTGGAGGAGGTCGATGCTCTTTGTCAGACCAGCTAGCTTGTAAGATAAGTTGGAGGGTTATGATGCTTGGTTCATCACTTTGGTATGGCTTGTTGAGAAGACCATGTTAGTTACCTTAATAAAAGAGCTGGAGGTAGGGATGGAGACAGATGACATACCTATACCTAGGACTGACACAGAGGCATCAGCTGGTGGAGCAACAGAGGTGATAGTGATGGACTTTCCTGAGGAGAGGGATTTTGAGAAACCAATTGACGCGAAAGACTCTGAGAAAGTGATTGCTGATAGAGATTCTGAGAGAACAGTTGTTGATGGAGGTTTTAGGAGACCAGTTGATGATGAAGATTTTAATGATGATAAGGGCATTCATCGTAGGAGGAGGAAGACTTGCAGTTAAGGATTTTCTTTTTATTTTTTGTCTACCTAGATTAGCTTAAGACTTTTATTTGAACTTGAATGTTTTCGACATTTGTTTGAACTTGAATTTTTTATGATTTGAATAAAACGAGACATGAGTTTATTTTTGATATTTTACCATGATGATTGAAATAAAATTTATGATTTATACCTTTTGAATTATTGTCAAATCAATGTTAACCAAAATGAGACATTTTTTTTCTTTTTCTCTTTTTTTTTTCTTTCTTTTTTATTGCTCTAATTTTTGCCTGAGCAGTCCTTTCGGATTTTCGACTCGCTGAGCTACTCTAATTTTTTCTAATCCGCCTTATCTAGGTTTTCAACTTAGCAAGCAAGACTCAATTACTTCTGCTATAAAAAATAATTATTTTATTATGATTTGGATTGTATCCAAAATGGGTTGTCTACATGTCACGTCCCGATTTCGGAACATGACGGTGTAAGATGCAGGAAATGTCAAAGACGACCGGCATCTATAGAACCCAGTATCACATACAATCATTAATTTATTAATCAATTACTTAATTACTATTCATTCTGGCATTCTTTAATTTGTCTCTAAATTATATTGCACTTGGCTGTAACAATTATCATCTCATGCCACATCATTAATTATACTCCATATTCTGTCATACATACATATGTATAAACTAACTATACCATAATACAACCCATGGAGCTACTAGAATATAAACATACAAAAATATAGTGTTTTAAATAATTACACTGCTATAGAACACTGTAGGAATCCATAAAGATATCAACAGATGGGATTCTTCCTCATACTCTACACCTGGAAATGGGAAACAATGAAAGGGTGAGTATATAAGATACTCAGTGAATCTAATATGTATTGATCATAAATAAGGACTGAAACATCCATAGATGATAGGTATATGAACAGTAATAATCAGTCTGCTCAAGAATGACAAAATACAGTATCAAATTATAGTAGATGACTGTAGAAGTAATAATCAAGTCAATGGAGAATATATCACATGGATAAAATAGATGAAGGGCCATGAAACGCATATCACATGTATCCATCATGTATCAGTAAATATAAGACTGATCAGGTTTTATAGCTAGGACTGTTAACCCTTCCCAGCTAAGGTATCATTATACAATGTGCACATTGCCGACAGTATATATCTACTACCCTGTCGGAGCAGCATCTCTGTTAAATCTCATCGGAGTCAATAAAAGTATGGAACAAGTCATTAGATACCATTATACAATAATGGTATCACCAAGTATCAATAACTCAATATCAATTAATTCAAGTTGCAATATAAATAATGGAATAGTAATAACAAATAGATATACAATGCTAATAGGTTTGGCAATTAATAATGGGATCGAACATAGGTTGGTCATACATGAACAAAAGGTTGGCACAATTGGCATGCCAATATCGCTGGTGATGATGGCATTCAAATGGTAGGCCTATGGATGAACAAATGATAGGCCTATGACAAAATGAACTAGACATTTCATCAAACACTTGGTGTGTAACTTTAAATTGATAATTTGGCATGGTTTAGGTGCAACTCCAATATTGCCCCAATAATCAACAAACAACTCATAATCAAGGAAATATGATAGGAATTATAAAATCAACAATAAACAACATTTAAAAGATTCAAAAGGCAAGTGAAATCAAGGCAAAATGAAGCAAAAATCAAAGGTAATTATGCCTTAGCTAGATTCGGCCAAAATGACCTTTTTGAGAATGATTTACAATCAATATTTTAACACTTTAGGCATGATAATTGATGAATAATAAACTCACCTAGCACTCCAAATAAGCTAGCAAAATTGGTTTGCCACCAATTCCTTCAAAGTAGGCAAAATAGGCAATCTTCCTCACTTTGATTTTCTACATCAAACTAACCATAAATAATCCATCAATTAACTTTCAATTAATATATTCTAAGCTCAATTAACACAAACTAACTCAAAATCAAATAGCTAAATCATACTACTTGAACTAGGGTTTGGAAAATTGGGGAAAATCACCAAATACATCAATTGATGCAAATTAACACTAAACCCATCCTATTTAACATATAATACATCTAAATCAACCATAAAACAAAAAAAATCACTTCCTTACCTCTAATGGATGATCCACCCGAATTCTACAAGCCAAAGATTCTTGAATTCCTTTAAGTTTCCAAGCAAAACAAGGTTGGAAAATATTAGAAATATGATTGATTTTAGGTTTTCTTTTAATTTCTTCTAAAGAACAAGCTTGAACATGGAAGAGAAATGGAAGAAGATGGTTCGGCTAAGCTATGGTGAGAGAAGAAGATGGCCAAAATTTCCTAAGGCATACTTATATACTAAGTTAAGAATGGCAAATTGCATTTAGGTCCTTAAACTTTCCACAAATTGAACTTTCACCCCAATTTCTTCTGTAACTTATTCTGACAATTTTGTTGAGATTTAGATTTCAAAGTGGGGATTCAAATAGCTTATTTTTATTTATGCTTTATTATAAAAATAGTTTCAGAGCCATTCTGAAACTCAGACAGTCGGTTTTCTACTATACCCCTAAAGTTCCACTTATTTACGATTTTGCCATTACTTACTTTTTCAGTATTCCTAAACATTTTTCATCTCTTTCTTTTCACCATAATTACACATATATTTATATGATTCTTTACCTCTTATTAGAATCAGAAATTCATCCGTTGGCCGGATGCTATTTTTCAGGTAGTGTTATTAATATCAACATTTTCTGGGACAATAACACAAATGCATTCTAATTGTGTCTCAAAAATTATATTTAGTTATTTCGACGAACCCAAACCAATAGTTGATTATTTTAACATTCAATCATAGTAGTCTTTCCTAGGGTATGACACTAGATATCTCCGTAACACTTTTACATTTTAATTTTATCGAGAGAATCATGTCTTCATAGTTATATTTATATAACTCACTATCATTACACAAAATATCTTTTTAATTGATATAAATTACATGGATTTGCAAATTCATTTCCATCTATGTCCATGAGTATGACTCCTATGCCAGACAAAATCTTATTGAGTATGTAAGGACCAACCCAGTTAGGTTGGAACTTGCCTCTTGGATCATGAACCAGAGCTTTGATTTCCTTCAAGACCAAGTTTCTTTCTTCTAACCTTTTGTCGGTCACCCTTTTGTTGAAATGCCTAGTAAGTCTCTATTGATAACCTTGAATCTGATACAAAGCATCCATCATTTTCTCATCTACAATGTCCAGCTGATCAAGATACCCTCTGATCCATTCTAGCTCATCATCGGATCAAGTCATCAATCAAGTCGGGTCATTATTGATCCGGGTCATCTTTGGGTAGAATAATCAACGGATCGGGTTAATTCATAGGTTGGGTAATCATCAGATTGGGTTGCCAAAAAGTCAGATCATCAAAAGGTCATATCATGATCGAGTTTCGGTCGTCATCGAATCGGATTGTCAACGGGTCAGGTCATCAACTACTCAAGTCACTGTCGAATTTATAGTCATCATTATATCATATCATCTCAATTACCACGTTTGTTGGTTCGGATTTCAAGTGAATTTATTACAGTAGAACACTAGACCTTTTATCAATTATGATAAAATCTGAAATCTACAATCTGGATTTCATATGTAACATTCAATTATCAATTATAAGAATTAATTAGGCCATCAATTCACTATCTATCGACCTATACAAACATTGATTTTAATTTTTAGTAGCCATATTTATCCATCAACTTAAAATACGACCAATTGGTATTTAGTTTGTATATCTATTGCTTAATTTACTTTCATGAAAATTCTAATTTTAGAATCCAACACATCATTAATTATTGAGTTTTAATTCATATTCTATCTATAATGAAAAAAAAAATCATATTTCTTCTTATAATTAAAACTACGTAGTTTTTAATTATTATTGGTCTTTGGTTAAATTATTAGGTTAACTCATTTTTATTTCTCACCCTCAATGTATATTTTTTTTACCTTTCTACCTCCATATCTTATTCTTCTTCGATCATTATTTGGGTCAGGTTGTGTCCGAGTTTGGATCATTTTGGGTTGATCCAATATCTGGATCGAATCATTTTCGGATTGGGTCATTGTCAAATTTTCGATCACTCGGGTGGGTCAGTAAGCGGGTTTGACGTCTCCTTAGGCCAGTTCATTCACAGGTTCGGATTTGTCATATCGGTTAATTTTCATATACGGGCCACTTTCAGGTAGGATAATTCGAATTTTAGATTGTTGATTATTAAAGTCAAATCAAATATGAGTCGAGTTTGGTGTCGAGCAAGTCGAATCAAATCTCTGGGTTCAGGTTCATTTTGCCATCTATATGTGAAACAAAGAGTTTTGTGTTTGTCCAATAGTATGTATTGCCTGTTACACTTCAAAAAGATTGAAGATTCGTCTCCAACATACTCAAAGAGAGTTGACAGGTCAATGCTTCTCGTTATCTAAAAGGCTTTGATTCGTAACTGGTTATGTAAGTGATGCATGAAAATCAACAATTAAATAAAAAGCCATAAAAAATTTACTTTAAAAAAGCATTTTTTTCCTAAACAAAATAGTAGTCCTTTTAAATTTTTAGAAAAATTTGTCCCCGATGGAGTCGACAATTGTGAGGCCTCGCTCGAACATCGAAATGCTTTTTTGGGTAATTTTCCATGCATTAAAGACAACTTTTACCTTATATTTGCAAATCATTCCTTTAACTTTTATTTTAAAATTATTGTAGAGTTGCCACCTTAATTTTTAAGGGAAAAGTAAGGAAAAACCCAATTTGACTCCAAAATTAACCCAAAGATAAAAATCATTAGACTTTCGAACCGGGACTGAGCTCGGGGACTAGGTTTTTAGTTTTAAGTAACTCAAATTTGGCTTCTTATTTAATTGATGATTTATAATAAAAAGAAAAAAAATAATTTTCATGGGTAATTAAAGAATGACATTTTAAAATGAATGAAGTATAATAATTTACAACATCTATAAAATAAACAATAAAATAAAGAACAACAAAATAAAAGATTAAATATTACATCAAAATCCAAAAATAGGGGATATCAACTCTAGACCTTATGGGTTCTAGGTTGACCACACATTCAACCAAATAAGATAAAATCAAATACAAAATATATAAATTTGGAAAAAAAAATTTTTTTTTGGTGTTTTTGGATTTGAATTTATGAAACAACTTAGTTGGGTATCTCTTTAAATGAGAATCAAAATCCATGCAATTCTCTCTTTTTGCAAAGGGGTTAGGTCTGATTTTACCTCTTCTATTTTATCATGTTTGATTTTTTAATGGATACTTTACCAAATTAAAGAATGGTAGGAGAAAAGAGATGCAATTAATTATTTTTTAGTTTGATGCTTTACCAAATTAAAAAAAAAAAGGGTAGAAGAAGAGAGATGTAATATGCAATGTATTAACTTGAAAAGATTGAGTTTAGAATACAACACATTGCTTCACAACTTAGGCGGAGGGCATCTTACAGTTCTTTCAGATCGGAATTCCACTTTTTGTTAGGGTAATAAAATTAGTACAAAAATCCAAATTAATTAATTAATTAATTAGCCAAGTTGAATTGATTAGTCAAAATTAAATTCAAAGTGATGATCTTCAATTCCTTTAAACTCAAAGAGAGTTAAAGAAATTGGTTTGAAATCAAAGAGAAGTGAACCGCTTATGTTAAAGAAGATTGATTTGGAGGGAGAAGGGAGAGCCAGCTAGAGAAAAATCAATCTAACTATTATGGTGTAAGTTTTAGAGGCTTATAGGACCTTATATTTATAGCGAAAGGTTGATGGCCAGGTTTGGAAGAAAATCGATGTGGTAAACAGAGAAATCCGTCTGAGCCTCTTAGCGGCGTCGCCCAAGATTCTTTGTAACTCCACCACCCAAGATTCTTTGTAGTGCCACCAAGGCCTCTTGGTGGATTTACCAAAGAGCCTTGGTGGCACCGCCAATGGCCTTTGGTAGTCTTGCCAAGTGCAACGTGGCACTTCTGACTTCTTTTTGTCCAATTTGTTCTGTTCGGAGGCAATTTGACCCCCGATCGATGCTGATCAATCTAGCATGGTCTAGTTTGTCTATCTCAGAGGTTATTTTGACCTCTAGTTGATTGCTGATCAGTCTGTCTCGGTCCAGAGTATGCTTGGGGTACAAAAATACCTATTCACAACATCTTAAAAAGACCTTAGTCTGGGGAACTTCAAGGCCATCTAACTAGGCACCCTTAAGTTCTCTTTTATAAGTTCATTGAAGCTTATGGGGTAAAGCTATAAAACCTTCACAAACAGGATAAAACCTTACCTAGGGGTATCCCTTAAGACCTTGCTACAGGCAGGGATAGGACCTACCCATATGCCTTTGTAAGACCTATATGTGGTCTAAGTAATACCTTCCTATATGGCTACTCTAAGACATCATAGGAAGCAACTCAACACCTAGCTATAAGTTGAGGTAAGAACACAAAACGAGGCTCTCATAAGACCTAATATGTTTGGCTGGGATATGAAATTTTTAAAGGCCCTCATAAAATCACAAGAACAAGTTGCTTAAAGCCTTATCCATGAGGCGATCTAAGCCCTGTCTGTGCTAAGCTTTATCATTGAGGTGATTCAATACCTCTACATAAGGCACTTATTTTTACATGAAATCACCTAGTATGACTTTTCAACAAGGGGAGACAATATTTAATTTTCATGTTGTGTTTAAGACCTCTTTGTGAGGCGGCACTCCCAAAATATCTCTTCTAAATGAGGCGAGCTATTGTGTTGACAAAAGTGAAATAACCTTCTATAATGCAAAAAAGAAAAATTCTAGATACCCCAACAAAGTCAATAAGACTAAGGAGAAGAAACTCATGGCTACTCTAGACGTAAGTAAGCACAATTAAGGTTCAACTATAGTGAAGTCAATAAGACTGAGGAGGTAGAATCAAGGTTCAACCGTAGAAAAGTCTCTAAAATTCAGGAGGGAAACTCATATCACTCCAGGCAAAGTCAATAAGAAAAGAAGGGCAATAAAGAACATATGAATTATCGAAACCGAATTTGTACACACTTGAGTTTGAGTCGAAGCCCAATGATAATGCATTGTGTATCAATATGATGGAATCCCTTCTAAAAGAAGAATAGTTTAGAGAAAATGAGTTTGATTCAACCATATTTGCATAAAATGATTTTTTACATGAAAATGGACCGGTGAGGTTGCTAAAATTTTATGACTTGTAATCGAGGATCCAAACTAGTGTTATGTTGATTTTGAGTCTTAAAACTATTAAGGAATTAGTTGGATAAATTTAAAATGAACTCAGGCTTAGTTCAAAGGCCTAAGAAATGAGTCGACCGCAGGCTTGAAGGGAAAGCCGATGGGCTCGTACGCGGCAAGGCCAATAGGCTTGTACAAGGCAAGGTCTTGGCACAGGGCCATATGACCTTGCCGAAGGACACATGGTCTAAGAAGGGCTGAACATCCTTGTTCTAAACCACATGGCCTTGCATGGATTCTTAGGGGCCATTCTCTCACCCCGCACCCGTTTTGCTGCTTCCTTATGCGATTTTATTCTTTTCTTTTGGCCTTCCATACCTGTTTTGTTGCCTATTTTATATTTTTTTTTCATTCCATTTTAGTATTTTACAAAATAAGAAATTTTGAGTTTATATTCATATTTAGTTTTCATACAAATCTAGAAGCTTATTTTAACTTAAAAGGAAGCTTGTAAGTGTTAAGTTTACAAGGAAGCCTCCAAACTAATTGGGAAGCTTTCCCTTTTACTATTTTGGAATTATTTTACTAAACATGGGTATTTTGGCCTAAAGCTATATAGGAATCTTTCCTAGGTATTCCCCCCTACAAATACCTCATTCATTCTTCAAAAAGGAGGACCTTTTCTTAGACTTTTTTTCAAACTTTTCTAATCAATTTTTGGAAGCCTTTGTAATAGAAATTTTAGATGAATCATTTTCCATTGTTTTTTTTTTTTTTTAAATCTAAGGAAAAATATAACATTACTTTAATCTTTTGTGAATTAAAACACATAAAACTTTTCTTTAAAGAATCAAATTAAGGTTTCTAAAGCTTATTGCAAGAACATGAACAAGAACTATTTCTTTGTTTGTGTTCCATTAAAGATGGAAATTATTTTATGAATCCAAACAATTTTCTTACTTATGCCTTCTTCATAAAGTAAGGAAATTTATTAGCATCACGATATTCAAATTCGAATCATAATCAAAAGTAAGAAGTAAGCCTAAGGACAATTTGCTAAACTCTTTTAGAGTCATCTTTAGTTTAATTATTTGATTGAGTTACTTTAATTATTACTTGAACTTGTAAATTCATTAAAGGATCATATTGATTGGTAACAATCAATGTTACATAGTTGTGGATATTATATCATAATAATGTAATGTTGTAAATTGGTCATATAATGTTTCCATAAGATATACATGTTTTTTGAGTTTATAATAAGAATGGTTGTTTATTTATGTTTACACCATGTTTAGCCACCAAGCCCTAGGTTTGCTTTTCCATTAAAAGGCAATGAATTATGACCAAACCACATGGAAAACTGTCATTTTTAAACCATGAACACACACACACACACTTATGTTTGGTTTTCTTATGAATCAAATGCATATTTTGAAGCTTTTTTGCATAAAACAAATTTTTTAAGCCTTTGAAATTGGTCTAGCCTAAGTTGAAATAGCTAAAGCTATGAAAATTTACCCATCCAGGAGCTTAAGCCACATGGCTCACGTTCTAAGGTCGCACGACCCCAATAGTTATGTATGGCCTAGGCAGAGCTATGTGGCCCTAGTAGGATCGCACAACCTTAGCAAAGGGCACACGACTTTAGAGTAGAGCCATATGGCTTTATGTGAACATGTAATTTTGCACCCAAGTAGACTCGGGCTTGCACTAGACTGATGGGAAATCAATCAGAAGTCAAAACCACCTTCAATACAAATAAATCAGACTATGCCAAATCGATTGAAGTCAACCTTAGGTCAAATCACTTTGAATAGGGTGAATCATATGAAAAGGGGCTAGAGCTTACCTTGGTGGCAGCTGGCCTTGCCACTAGCGACAGCTAGCCTTTATGGTGCCGGCAACTACTAGCATCTGTAGGTGCCACCATAAAGGTAAGCCTCTGCCACCACCAAGGAAAGCTAATGCCACTAAAGTGAAGCTCCTTTGTTGCCAAGCTTCTTGCCTCCTACCGCTAAGCAGTCACATCAAGTTTTCTTAATCTCACATTGAATTTTCGTCCAGCCTGACCCAACCTTTTTCCTATAAATACAAGCCTCCATCAGTCTTAAAAAAAAGACACTATAACAACTAAGTAGAGTTTTTCTTAGTTGGCTTTCTCTTCTTCCTCTTTATTTAGCTTTTTTTATCATAACCGGATCAATTCTCTTTGATTTCTAACCGATTTCTTCAACTCTCTTTAAGTTAGAGGAATATAAGAACTAGATTGAACTATTTTTAGTCAATTTAGCATCACCTTTGTGTTAATTTGATTAATTTAACTTGGTAATTAAAATTGGACAATAATTTGATGTTCGAACTAATTTTGTTACCTCAACAAAAGTGAAATTTTGATCCGAGAGAGCTCTAAGATGCTCTCCGCCCAAGTTGCGAAGCAAAGTATTGTGTTCTGAACTCATCTCTCTCCTTTTTTAAATTGGTAAAACAACAATTAAAAAAAGCAAACATGATAAAATGGAAGAGGTAAAATCAAACTTAACCCCTTTGCAAAAAGGGAGAACTACGTGGGTTTTGATTTCCATTCATAGGGATACATAGACAAGCTGTTCCATAACTTCAGATCCAAAAAAAAACAAAAAACATTTCTTTCTCTTTCTAATATTTTATATTTTATATTATATTTTGGGGAATGTACGATTAACCTAGAATTACAGTAAGGGCTAGAGTTAACATCCCCTATTTTGGATTTTTTATTGTAATATAATTGAAAACTTTTTTTTTTTATTGTTTATGTTATGAATGTTGTAAATTACTTTATTCATGCATCTTAATTGCCATTCTTATAACTTGTTCATGAAATCTTATTTTCATAAATCAATTGTTAAATAAAAAGCCAAAATAAGAGTTGTTTAAAGTCGAAAACCTAGTCCCTGAGCTCACTCTCGGTTCGAAGGTCTAGTGATTTTATCTTTGGATTAAATTTGGAGTCAAATCAGATTTTCCTTTCTTGCCTCTTAAAAGAAAAGGTGGCAACTCTATTAAATTTTTTAAAAAAAATTTAAAGAGATGATTTGCAAATGTAAGGCAAAAATTGCCTTTAATGCGTGAGAAATCACCCCAAAAGAACATCTCGGTGCTCAAGTGAGGCCTCATAGTTGGCAACTCCACTGGGGACAAACTTTTTCTAAAAGTTAAGAGGACTACTAATTGGTTTGAAAGAAAATAAATACTATTTTTTGAAGTAAATTTTGTTTTGACTTTTTATTTAAGTATTGATTTTCATGCATCACTTTGTATAACCAGTTATGAATCAAAGCCTTCTAATGGCGAGTAGCATTGACCTGGCAACTCTCTTTTAGTATGTTAGGAGATAGCAAAAGCATGCACCCCATGATGAATCTTAAATCATTTTGAAGTGTAATGGACAGTAGTACTATTGGAACCACGCAAGGCTCTTTGACTCACTTGTGGTTAGGTATATCACTATCCTAGTGTAACGGGTACCCTTAATCCAAGCCACCTAACCTTTATGTAATGAATCTAGAACTCAGACCCTAAGTTATGTGCACCCTAAATGATTCAAGCCATGAACATGAGCTAATTTTTAACCATGCATTCATGATGCATAAAACATATATTTTATCCTAATAAAGTCTAGACTGTACCTTGAACCAGTTGAGAGTCAACCTAATATTTTTGTTCTAATCATATTGAACACTTTCAACCATTATCCAAGGACTTAGAAACCTTGAGTCCAAAACTTTAAAGCCCTAAACAAAGATGGACCCGAACCATTAAGCCTTAATCATAAATGATCCTCACCCCTAAGCCCAAAAAGAAATGACCCAAAAACTTTCAAAAAGAGCCTGAAATACTCTTTGACTATGCCATTACCATGACTGCAAGTAGTGAACCAGACCCACTTACCATCAAACAGTTCAAACCCAACCTGTACCCTGTAGCAGTGAACCAAAAGCACTTACCATCAAACTATCCAAACATAACCTGTACCAATGAAGCATATTTATTTACCCAAAATCAATCCAAACCTAACATGTACTAATGAAGCATATCCATTTACCCAAAATCAATGCAAACTAGACCTGTGTCCAAAATAAAGAACCTAACCAAGAAACACTCACCCAAAATCCAAAGACAGTCAAATCGACCCACTGTCCCATTGATCCATACCAGTCAAACCGACCCACTATCCCATTTACTCGTACCAGTGAAATTAATCCATTATCCCATTAACCCGTACTAGTGTAACTGACCTTTTGTCCTATTGACCTATACCGGTCAAACCGACCCACTGTCCCATTAATCCATACCAGTGAAACCAACCCATTGTCCCATCTGCCTTGATGAAACTAAGCTGGAGTCCAAGTCATATGAGTCCGAGTCATCCAAATCTGAGTTTTTATTTTCCTTTCCTGATTCTGAGGTTGTAAAAGACCTTTCCTGTTTGTCTTTTAACTTTGATGTAACCCATGATGATGTGATTTTTTTTTCTTATAATAAAACTTTTGCCTTTTTCCTCTTATATTCATTTGTCAAATTTTCCTTTTCGTGATTCTAATCAGAATGAGACATTAAAATAAAATGAAATAAAAAAGAGATAAAATAATGATAATAAATAATCATTTAATTTTGGCATAGAAGATGATCCAAAACTCACATACATTGCATTTTCATATCATGATAAGGATCTGCTATCCCAAGAAATTCTGAAATTCATAGGAACCCGAGAATATAATCGAAATTGATCCAAGCATAGAACTTTACAAGATCCAACCTATGAGCATATGAAGCATGTTAAGCAAAAATTGAGAAGGTTAAAAGCAGAATGATCGCTTAAGATTAAAGAATGACTTTCTAAATTGCTAGAAACCAGTTCATTACATACTCTTCATGACCCAAGAAAGATGAGAAGGAATATAAAACTTCCATTCACGCTTTAACAACGACAACTCCTTATTCTTTAGTTTATGGCATGGAAGTAGTTCTTCCGATTGCAAAAGAAATCCTATCTGCCAGGGTTATGCACAAAATAGCTGGATAAAGCAGAATGGATAAGAGGGTATCATGATCAGCTGAACGCTATAGATGAGAAAATGAAGGATGCTTTGTATCATATTTGTAACACCTCAGTTTAGCCTGAACCAAATCTATATAGAGATCTTCGGGGGGAGATTTTTAATTTCTTTATATTGTTATGTTAATATATATTTATGCATGAAATTGGTATTTATGCATGTTATTTGAATTAGTTCTA
>CANXYC012368214.1:0-10079 GCA_948193065.1 Aleurites moluccanus | reverse complement strand
CAAAACTTCAAATAAATAAAATATCATCATTTTCATGTCCTAATATTCTTTTCTACCTTCAAATATCATGTTAATTTCCATAAAACTCGAAGGGGTGTGAAATGACCATTTTACCCCCAGTTCACTAAAAACTCATTTTTTTCCGATTTCTTTCTAACAGCCTTTAAAGCACTTTTACACGTATAATACTTCCTGAAACATGCATATACATTCAATTTAAATATAAACATGCATTAATACATATTATTTAAGCAAGGGACAAATCTCTTAGGTTTGCCCTTTAGAGTTCTAGTTCTAAGCCTTAACTGAGGTGTTACATCAGTATGGGTGATTATGGATAGATTGACCAAGTCAGCTCACTTCTTAGAGGTAAAGACAACTTATACAGCTATACAGTATGCACAACTTTACATGGACAAGATTGTACGATTGCACGGTGTTCCATCAGTGATTATATCTGATAGAGGTACTCAGTTCACCTCTAGGTTTTGGCAGAAATTCCCAGAGGCATTGGGTACTACATAGCATTTCAGCACAGCATTTCATCCTCAGACAGATGGATAGTCAGAAAGAAATATTCAGACACTAGATGACATGTTGAGGTTGTGTGTGTTGGACTTGAAAGGCAGTTGGGATCACTTCCTACCACTGATAGAGTTTGCCTATAACAATAGCTACCATTCTACCATTGGGATGGCACCATATGAAGCTTTGTATGGCAGGAAATGCAGATCACCTATATATTGGGTGGAACTAGGTGAACAGCAGTTAGAGGGACCAGATTTGATCAGAGAAACAATGGAGAAAATCCCTATCATACAAGAAAGAATAAAGATTGTTCAGCAGGCAGAATAGCTATGCAGATCCAAAAAGAAAAGAGGTACAGTTTGCAGTGGGTGACCATGTATTTCTGAAGATCTCTCCTATGAAAGGAGTGATGAGATTTGGAAATAAAGACAAGTTATCACCAAGGTATATTGGACCCTTTGAGATTTTGGATCAGGTTGGTAATGTTTCATACAGACTAGCTCTTCCACCTAATATGGGTCACATACATCCAGTGTTTCACATTTCTATGCTACGAAGGTATGTTCCAGATCCATCCCATATGCTTCAACCCCAAGAGATTGATTTGATGAAACATTATCATTTGAGGAAATACCAGTATAGATTATAGATCATCATATTAGACAGCTTCAGAATAAGAGTATTCCAATGGTTAAAGTACTGTGGCATAGCAAAAGTGAAGAGGAGTGTACTTGGAAGAGTGAGGCTGAGATGAGACACAAGTACCTCCACCTATTTCATGAGTCAGGTTTTTATTCTACCTATAACTTTAAAGTAAATTCAAGGACGAATTTATTTGTAGGGGGGTAAAATGTAACACCTTAGTTAAACCTAGAACTTGAGCCATAAAGGTTTACTTGGGAAAAAAATATGAATTGACTTAAATTGTCACGACCCGGTTTCCCGGACCACGACGGTCCTAGGGCACGGGAGATGCCAATGGAGACCGATAACTGTAGAACCCAGCATCACATGCACAATCTATAAATCTCAATATATTATTCATTATTAATTAGTTACCATTCATTTTGTTATTCTGTCATGCATTCTGTAATCAATCTTTAATTGGCTGTAACAGTCATATATATCATATCATGCATCATCAAATAACTCAATATATATATCATCATTAATATATCATACACAATGTTCATCTCTTAGCTAACCCAATACATACCCATGAAACAGCTAGATAATGAACACCTAAAATAAATACAGAAATCCAGAAATATACATAAATAATCTATAGCAGAAATCCACCGAAGACAGAAGACGGGATTCTGCAACCTACTCCTCTCCTGAAATGGGTAAAAAAATAAACAATGAGTATAGATGATACTCAGTGAATTTACATGCATCATCAATAAAATATAGGCTATAACAATGGTATACACATGTTAAGAAATAAAATTACAGTATCAATCGGTTAAGTTACCGAATCAATATCAGATGTCAATAAGAATAACAATGGTTATATCCAATCAGGGAATCAATATGGTAAGATAGATAGAGAGCCTTGAATACGTAGACTATGTGTAATCACAGTCGATCACATATCACATAGGCATAAGACTGATCAAGTCCTATGGCTGGAACCAGTAACCCTTCCCAACTAGGGCATCAATATCAATGTGCATATTGCCGACAGTATATACCCACTACCCTGTCAGTGAGGCAGCTCTGTCAAATCACATTTCGGTCAATAGAAATAGATAACATGTCAAGAGATACCATTATGAAACAATGGTACCATCAATATCAATATGAACAATATCTGTTAAATCAAGTAATATATGAATCAATGGCATAGCAGAATACAATATATAAGCAAGGATAAAGGTTATGGTAAACAACAAAGGTATCAAACAAAAGTTGGTTCAGTGGCGGAAAACGGTAGGTCAATTGGCATGCCAATGTCGCTGGCGACAATGGCATTCAATTAGTAGGCCTATTGCATACAAACCAATAGGCCAATGGCAAATGAACTAGGCATTTCATCGAACTCTTGGTGGGCATACAATGGCAAGCAAATAGGTTAGGTTTTGGTGAAATTTTGGCTTGCCCAATTCAACCAACATAAAGTCACATTGGCCAACAATATATAGTCATCAAGAAACACAATTACGCAATCATCAAATGGGATCAAATTAGCATGGAATTTCAAAGGAAAATCAAAGAAAATCAAAGGCTAGGAATAGTAATTATGGTTCGGCCAACAATGGACTTTTAGGGCAAGGTTCCAATCAATAATTTAATAAATTATTCAAGTTATTTGATGCAATGTAAACTCACCTAAGTCTTCAAATCACTTTGAATAGCCCAATTCCACTCAATTTCCACCAATTGTGCCAAATTGGTTACTTTGAAATTCACCTTTGTCCAATATCCAATTCTACATCAATTTATCCATCAATTAGTTATCATTCACATCCAATTAGCTAATTCTAACATCAATTAACAAAACCTAACACTAAATCAACAAGTCATGCCTTACAACTTCAAAATAACCATCCAAATTAGGGATTTCAATACAATAGGATAAATTGGTGCAAATTAACTATAAACCCATTCAATTGAACCTAAATAACACCTAAATAATCAATCAAACTAAACAAAACAACATTCTTACCTCAAATACCCAAAGTGGCCGAATGCTTCACCCAATCCTTCCTTGGTTTCCTTTGCTCCTTTCTACAAATTGAAGATGGAAATAGATTAAGCTAGGTTGATTTACTATTTTTCTATCAACTTTTCTTAAGAATTAACAAGAAAAGATGAAGAATAGAAGAAGAAATGGCAAGAAATGGTTCGGCCAAGCATAATAAGAAGAAAGGAAAATGGTGATTCGAAAATGCTAAGGCAAATATAAAGAAAATCTAATTTGCACAATTACAACTTAATCCCCGAACTTCCATCCATTACACTTTTGGTCTAAAATCTTCTGTAATTTATTTTGTCAATTCTGTATGGAATTAGATATCAGTGTGGGGAGTCAATAAGCTTATTTTAATTTATACTTATTTATAAAAATGGTTCTGGAGTCATTCTATAACTTCGACCGATCAATTTTCACTATTCACGTTAAACTTCCATTTATTTACAAAAATGCCGTTACTTACTTTTTCAGTGTTCCTAAATGATTTTCACTTCTTTCTTTTTACCAAAATTACACATAAATTATGGTCATCTTTTACCCCCAGATCAACTTTAGAAATTCCTCCATTGACTGGACTACTAATTTCTCTGCAGTGTTCCCGACACCGCTGCTTTCTGGAAAAGTTTCAAGTTTGCTTTCTAACTGTATCTCTAAAATTATTTCCCCTCATTTCAAGACTAATGGACCACATACTGAGAATTAATTCATGCATGATAGTTATAACTTTCTAGGGTATTACATTCTACCCCCCTACAAATAAATTCGTCCTCGAATTTAAATAAAACTTACACATCTTAGTATTGTAACAAGAACATATACTTGACTTTCGTATTTGTTCACTTTCTCATGTACATTTATCCATAGCCTGATTCCTCTACAATACTTTTACCATTGAAATCTCTTTTTATTCCGTAACTGTTGGACCTGTAGATCTAAAATTTCCATTGGCATTTCCTCATAGGACAATTCTTCATTAATACCAATACCTTATACTTCCAATACATGTGACAGGTCTGGCATATATTTTCATAACATCAAGATATGGAATACTAGATAAACATGGTTCATACTGAAAGGAAGAGCCAACTGTAAGCTACATTGCCATTCCTTTCAATACCTCAAATTGTCTCACATATCTCGGTGACAACTTTCTTTTCTTTTCGAATCTGTACAACCCTTTTGTCTGCTAAAAGCAGTTTTTCATTTGTTCTTTGATAATTTACATCTTTTCCATTGTTTCTTTTATCAACTCTAGACCTTCTAACTATTTCTCATCTAATTCTATCTAACATATCAGAGACCGACATTTTCTACCATGAAGTGTCTCACATGGAGCCATCCTAATAAAAGAATAATATTGGTGTTATATGAAAATTCAATCAATGACAATTACTTATCACCATAACCTTTAAATTCCAGAACACTTAACCATAACATATTTTCTAATGTCTGTATCATTCGCTTTGATTGTCCGTAACACCAAGTCACAACCAAGCCAAGTATAGTTAAACACCTTCGGGAAATTTCCATTAATTTATTAGAAATTACTTTGATGTGCTTACATGTGTATTTGATTTTTAATTTCTTGTTTGTATAAATAAATAATAAAATAAATAAATAAATAAAAAAAATAGCCAAATTATGTTACAAAAATGATAGGATTTAATTACAAAAGAAAATAAAATTTAGGGATTTAGTTGAAAAAGTGTAAGAGTAGGGAGTGAATGACAATTTCACTCATCATGATTCAATGGAACAAAGTATTGGTGCATTATAATCCAAGGGATGCATGTATAGGTTGCAAAGTGCACTTTATGAGATTGCTTGCATGTGATTAAGTGGAAAAAGTCCACTAACTATTAAAATACTCAAAATAATTATGCACTCTTCTTCTCCATCAAAGGAAACTGTGTGCAACCAAGAGAAAAGGAAGAAAACTCGTTCATGGTTTCGGCCATTAGTGAAAAAATTAAGGTTTTGGAGAATTTTTTTTAAGTTTGAGTGAAGATTATCATCAATTACATCCATTTCTTCAAGCTAAGTTCAAATTTTCAATTCGGTGAGAAGTTGGGAGAGTTAGGGTTCGACCACTTCTAGGAAATTTGAAGGTAAGTTAAAATTCTAGTTGGTTAATGATTTATTTACATTTAAATGTTGGGTTTGAGGATGTATTTGAAGGATTAAACATCTAATGGGTAGAAAAGCTTTATGGCCAAATAAATTAGGGAAAAATTTAGGGGAAAAATGACTTTTGTGCTATAAAGGAGTAATTGATTGTATAATTGTTGTTAAATGGCTTCAATTGATGTTAATTGAATGTTTAAATTGATGTTGTATTTCAATTTTGGAATGGGACATTGTAGCCGAATGGGATTAGGGTTAAGTGTGAGGAAATTTCTTGCATATTGTTCAATTGAGTGTTTAATTTTCAAATTTATATATTGAACTGACAAATTGAACCCTTAAAAGTGGAGAACAACAATTGGAGGGAATTTCCCCCTTTGGCCGAATGCCCTAATTTAGGGAAAATAGGGAATTTACTTGGTTCTTGTATATTTGAATGCTTTAATGTTTAATTAGTAGTTTGAATTGTTTAATTGTAAGTGTAATTGGGAGAATAAATAATGGATTGAGAAAACCCCTTTTCACCGAACCTAATTAGGGCAAAAATAAGGAACTTGATTTGATTATGTGTAATTGAGTTTGGAATTGTTAAATTGATGTGTTTAATTGTTGAATTATGAATTTGAAATAAAAAATTAAGCTTAGATGGCATAACCCTCCCTAGGCTGAATTGATTTTGAGCTAGGGTTAGGGTTTATAAGGTGATTATGTGTACAATTTGTTAGGTGTGTGTGATATGTTTAATTGATAGGTATTTGAAGCATATAGGAAGTAATTAGTATGCTTGATTTGAGTTTGAGATAAGTTTAGGTCTTTATGACCTATAAAGTTCAAAATACTTTGGCATGAAACCTAGGCTCGAACGTAAGCTCGAACTTGCTTTAATATGTTAATATATATGTGAATTAATGTGTTGTATAAAGAATATGAGGTTTAAATATTTGTAGCCCAAGTTGGGATTTGACCGAATGGCCTATTTGTGCAAAAAGGGTGAATTTGTCATTTGATAGGAAATATGACCATTGATTGTGAGTATATGTGTATTTGATGTGTATTGTATGTATATGTGATGATTTGAATCCTTATGGAGAGAATATATATATATATATAGGCGAGCCTCCCGAGAAAGGGACCAATTGGGTAGTCGTCGGGCTAACTAGGAGCTACGTGCCTTAGCTAAATTTTGGAAGTAAGTTTTTATATACAATTATTGTATTTAAGCATCATATGGCATATCATATGCAATTGAAATGATTTGATTCACAAAAACCCTAATTTCATTTGAAATGTCCAATTGGCACTAAAAATGACCCTCCTAACTGACCTTAACTGTCCTAAACTTTCGACTGATATAATTTGAAATCTAGAAAGTGTTTTAACTCGATACATTGCCTAATCCTTTCCCCTATCTCTAAGCTTCAAATTGATACCAAATAGTCCACCTAAATATGTTCGTAATATAGAGAACCATAAACTCCTCAAAAATCCTAAAACGGACCCGTAATTTGACATGCCATTTGCGCTAGCGAAACTGGGCCCCAACGGGCCTATTTCTTAACTTTGGCCAGCATGCCTATATGATACTTGTAACCTGAAAATGAGTTATTATATGTGAAATTGAGACATATTTGTGAACCTATACCTATTATGTGAGACTTTTACATATGATATCATAACAGGACTACTACGACGGTGTAGAGGGTTTTACTGTCGACCGTGTGCACACTGGTTTCTTATTTGACCCTTACTAGGGAGGGGAGTTATATTCTCTAGTCGTAAGAGCCAATCACTCTTATGTAATTACTTGTTTCGTGCTATTGCGCCATATATGTACTTGTTAGCACGATGGTGCATATTTGACATATTTGGCCCTATTTACCTGTTATATCATATGTGATGTGACTCATACTACATGTTATTATTGTTCACCATATTTTGAACATTTCATATGCTATACTTATGGTTCATCACTTGTTACCACATATTTTTGGTATTATTTGTTTTATCCCTTGCTATTACTGCTCCTAACCATTTCAAGTTCCGGTTCAGCTTTAATGGTATATAATTTTCATGCATTTTTGTATATAACTACTTATTGAGTATTTTATACTCACCCCCGTGGTTTTAAATCTTTTCAGGTGTCGGTGAGGTCTGAGTTCCATAGGCTACTCTTACTTCGCCGTGGACATTTTGATATATATATATATATGTAATTAATATAAGCTAATCTTTGATCCAAATTATGTCTAGTATCTTCATGGTACTATAATCCAAAGTATGAGTATTCAGGTTAATATATATGTATTTATGTATGTGTGTATGATGGTGTAGTTGCTTAGATTTGGTATTAAAGCAGGTATGATATTGATGATGGTTTATGTTGTGAAATTATATGGCTGAGTTGAGGATGTGGAGATGGAGTTGAGTTGAGACATAATATTTGGAAGTGCTAATTTGATAAATGGTAATTTGGCATGTTAAAATGTCATGACCCAACTGGGAAGCCGCAACAGTCCTAGGGTACGGGTGTTGCCTAAGTTACCAGTACCACGAAGAACCTAAACAACTGTACTATATGGCATGCAATTTAATAACAAGCTTAATATGGCTTGACAATTCATTGAAATTTTGGGCAGCATCTCCTTTATATAAGGATCATGCCCAGCTGAAAAACATATAAATAAACACTTCCACTATATACTTCAACATCTATCTCAAATCAAGGATCCCTTTGGATCTCCAATATCAACTTAATATAAACATGTTTGTATATCCAGTCATTTCCATACATATCATATCATATATATCCATAGTATTATCATTATCCAAAACCATAAAGATACAATCACACACACATATATAATCATGCCACTCTTTAATTTATAGTACCATGGAACCTCTATGCTGTACAATATTTACATATACTTTTTAGAGCTTGATTATTACATGTTCAACTAGTAAAGTTCCAAGGCAGGAGTAGGAGATGCCAATGGAAAGCATGCCTCACTGCAGTCCTGAAAATTGTAAACCACTAAGGGAGTGAGTATAAAAATAATCAGTGAATCCAAATGTATAAAAATGCAGTAAATGATCATGAAACTTTAATTGCCCATATATGGCCTGTAGATTCAATATAAAATAGCAAATAAATAATAATACAAGTATCTGTATAAGTATCAATATAGAATCTATATAAGTATCCAGATACATATCCATATAAGTATCCAAACACACATATCCATATAAATTTCCAGTGTACAATTTAACACATATATGATATAATAGGAATGGGTTATTTCTGAAATTCAGTACTCAGCACTATCATAAAGTGCACTAGGGAATATAACATCCCTCCCTAGTAAGGGTCCCATAAATATTCTAACCATGTAAGGGATATTTTACCTACGACTAGATAATATAACATCCCTCTCTAGCAAGAGTCCACAAATACCAGTGTTCATATAGTCGATGGAACTTACTCGTTATACCATCGAAATAGCCCTGTTACAATATCATATGAGTGTGTTTCAAATAACAGCAAATATAGCATATTTATACCTCATATAGCAGTAGAACAATCATATATACATATGTGAAGAATAATAGAACAAAATTGGAAGATGTTAAAAAATGCCCGGCGGGGCTTAGTTGCACTGCTGCAATTGGTACTCGTCGTTACGGGTCCGTTTTGGGATTTTTGAGTAGTTTCTGGTTAACTATGTTGCCAAAGGATTTAGGTGGACCATGAGGTATTGTTTCGAATCTTAGGTCGAAACTAGATGATTGGACCAAGTGGTGACCCAATTGGCCTTCTGGATTTCATTTTATGTCCAAACAAAATTTATGTCATTTTAGGTCGTTTCGGTAGGCTTATTTACGGGCCAATTTGCACTGTATGTGATTTTAGGTATCAAACTTTATTTTTATAGCTCAAATGAAATATTATAACATATATGATGCAAATCATGCATGATTATACATAAGGACTCACCTCTATCACAGTCAAACCACTTATTCCCCAATCCAGTGCCTCCGAGCCCTAGTCGGCCCGCCGCTCGATACTCCGAGCAAGAGTATTCGACGGTTCACCTATTTACACATATAACGCTCCAGTAAGATGTAAAATCATCACAAAACACATCATTTACACAAAAACACATCAAATCACATAAGGCATACACTGTATGCATTATCAACCTCACTTTACACAATTTACACATTTCTCATTCCTTTATGTTATAAACTCATTCTATCATCACATATAACATATATTTCACATATTCAACAACATTTTACCAAGTTAAGAACTTATATATACTTGGTTCGTCATTTCATATCAAACTCATACTATATTCAAACTTAGCTTTCAAGTACTCAAATCAATCATCTTTCACACATTTAAACTTATACATTTCCATCATTTTCAACACTTTATCATATTTGAACTTCATTTTGTTAATCACATTAGCCTAACACCTTAAACTAACAAAGTCAATATTAACCAACTTAAATGGAATTCATTCCATTCATCCATTTTTCAATGCCATTCCATCAAATAACATATATAAGCATCAAAGGTATAACATTTAGGCATTTAAACCTAACAAACATCAAAGCACACATCCACCATTCAAGTTCATCATTTCGGCCAAAACATAAATCCATTCAAATGGATTCTTTTCCATCATTTAACCATTAATTCATTGTTTACATATCAAATATACTTCATTCC
>CANXYC012368034.1:0-11303 GCA_948193065.1 Aleurites moluccanus | reverse complement strand
TGCATGCGCCTTGTGAGTTGCTTGAAAATGTGTTGGTTGTTTCTACTCCTTTAGAGGAAGAGATTGAAGTTCAGAACTTTTATCCATCATGTGTGGTTAGCATAGGTGGCAAGAACTTGGATGTAGATTTGATTGAATTGCCTGTATTGGAATTTGATGTAATTTTGGGCGATGTAATTTTGGGCATGGACTGGTTGTCCAAGTACTATGCTACTATAGATTGCAATGCGAAGAAGTTAGTCTTCAAGCCACCTTCGGGTGAGGAGTTTGAGTTTCAAGGGGAGCGAAGTGAAGTACCATACAATGTGATATCTTCCATTGGGGCAAGATGGTTAAAAGGTTGCCAAGGGTATTTGGCTTATGTCCGGGATACTCGTAAGGAAGTGAGAGACAATAAGCAAATTCCAATAGTTAATAAGTTTTCGGATGTATTTCCTGAAGAATTACTAGGGTTGCCACCGGATAGAGAGATAGAGTTCAGTATCGAGTTGCTACTTGGCATGAATCCGATTTCTATTCCTCCTTACCGTATGGCACCAGTTCAGTTGAAAGAATTAAAAATCCAGTTGCAAGATTTGCTTGATAAGGGATTCATTAGACCTAGTAGTTCGTCGTGGGGAGCACTTGTACTCTTTGTGAAGAAGAAGGATGGTTCTATGAGATTGTGTATCAACTACATGCAGCTTAATAGGGTTACCATCAAGAACAAGTATCCTTTACCAAGAATAGATGATTTATTTGATCAGTTGCAGGGTGCAAGTCATTTCTCCAAGATACACTTGAGGTCAGGTTATCATCAATTGAGAATTCAGAATGAAGATATATCAAAGATATCTTTTTGGACTAGATATGGACACTATGAATTCTTAGTGTTGCCATTTGCATTGACTAATGCACCGGCCGCATTTATGGATTTAATGAATAGGGTGTTCAGGCTATTTCTAGACAAGTTTATCATTGTATTCATCGATGACATCCTTGTATATTCTAGAAGCAAGGAAGAGCATGAAGAACATCTTCAGATTGTATTGCAAACCTTGGGGAAGTATGAGTTGTTTGCCAAGTTCTCCAAGTGTGAATTTTGGCTTGATAGTGTTTGTTTTCTCGGGCATGTGGTGAGTAAGGAAGGACTTAAAGTTGACCCAAAGAAAGTGGATGCAATCCTTAATTGGCCTATACCCACGAACGTTTCAAAAGTTAGAAGTTTCTTGGGTTTGGCAGGGTATTTATAGGAGGTTTGTGCAAGATTTCTCCAAGATTGCAGCACCTTTGACCAAGCTTACTCAAAAGCAAGTGAAATTCCAATGGATAGATGCTTGCGAAGGAAGTTTCCATAAGTTGAAAACTTGTCTCACCACGGCACCTATCTTAGTTTTTCCATCTAGTGAAGGAGGATTTGCGGTGTATTGTGATGCATCGAGAGTAGGGCTTGGTTGTATGCTTATGCAACATAGTAAGGTGATAGCCTATGCTTCTAGGTAGTTGAGGAAGCATGAGGTGAATTACCCTAGGAATGATCTTGATATGGCTACGGTACTATTTGTATTAAAGATCTGGAGACACTACCTATATCGAGAGAAGTGTGAAATCTTCATAGATCATAAGAGCTTGAAATATATATTTCAGCAGAAAGATCTTAACCTTAGGCAGAAAAGGTGGGTTGAATTGCTTAAGGATTATGACTGTGAAATATTGTACCATATAGGAAAAGCTAATGCAGTGGCAGATGCATTGAGTAGGAAGTCTTTGGCAAGCTTAGCCCATATCCAAGTAAGTAGAAGATCTCTGGTGAGAAAAGTGCAAAGATTGCATGAGTTGGGAATTATTTTGAATCTGTCAGATTCAGGAGTGCTTTTAGCTCATTTCTAAGTCAAGCCGATTTTTATTGATCAGATAAGAGAAGCACAAGATAAGGACCCTCAATTGGTAAAGCTAAAGAATAATGTGGGGATAGAAAAATCTTCAGGCTTTACCATAGTTGATGGTGTGTTGAGACTAGGCAATAGATTATGTGTTCCAGCTGTGGATGGATTGAAGGATGTGATTCTCAAGGAAGCTCACCATTCTAACTATAGTGTGCATCCAGGTGCAACAAAAATATACCACGACATCAAGAGTCTTTATTGGTGGAGTGGAATGAATCTAACTTGTCAGCAAGTCAAGTTCGAGCATCAGAAACCTTCGGGACTACTTTAAGAGTTGCCATTGCCAGAATGAAAGTGGGAGAGAGTGACTATAGATTTTGTAGTTGCCAAGGACTTCAAGAGGCCATGATTCAATATGGGTTATTGTTGATAGATGAACCAAATCAGCTCATTTCTTGCCAGTCAAGATGACTTATACGGCTTTTCAATAGGCACAGATCTATATCAATGAGATTGTCCGACTGCATGGAGTTCCAGTTTTGATCATCTCAGATAGAGGTACTCAGTTCACCTTGAGATTTTGGCAGAAATTACAAGAGTGCTTGGGTATACAGCTTGAATTCAGTATAATATTTCATCCGCAAACAGATGGGCAATCAGAGAGGACCATCCAAACTGTAGAAAACATGCTGAGGATGTGCACTCTAGATTTTGGAGGAAATTGGGATGCTCACTTGCCATTGATAGAGTTTACCTACAACAATAACTATCATTCCATGATTCAGATGCCTCCTTATGAAGCATTATATGGTAGGAAATGCAGATCTCCCTTGTGTTGGGATGAGGTTAGGGGAAAGTATATCGAATGACTAGAATTGATAAGATATACATCGGAAAAGATTCCAATGATCCGAGAGAGATTAAAGACAGCTTTCAGCCGCCAAGAGAGTTATGCCGATTCGAAGAGAAAAGACCTTCAATTTTCCATTGGAGATCTAGTGTTTTAAAGATCTCACCAATGAAAGGAGTTTTACGGTTTGGTAAGAGAGGCAAGCTATCTCCACGATTCATTGGACCATTTGAGATTTTAGATAAGGTTGGTGAGGTTTCATATAGGTTAGCTTTGTCACCAAATGTGGACAGTGTACATCCAGTATTCCATGTGTCTATACTTTGAAAATATGTGGCAGATTCTTCTCATGTGCTGCAAGTTCCAGCAGTGGACCCTCAACAAGTCTTGACGTATAAAGAGGTTCCAATTGCCATTGTGGACCGAATGATCAAGATGCTGAGAAATAAAGATATATCAATGGTTAAGGTTCTATGGAGAAATCAAGCTAAGGTTCTATGGAGAAATCAAATTATGAAAGATTGTACTTAGGAGAGTGAGCAGTCAATGTGAGATAAGTACCCTCATTTATTTCAAGTTTAAGGTAAATTCTTTATAAATTTGAGGACGAATTTATTGAAGGGGGAAAGAATGTAATACCCGTTAATAAATATTTGATTTTATTTTTTGTATTATTGAGATGTTGTGGATAAATTAATGTTTAGAGAATTTCAGAAATCTTATATGCAGGAAAGATTTGGTGAGTCAGTTTTGTGGTTTTAAAAGAGTAAATCATAAGAGTTGCAGATTTTTATACTATCTATAAAATCTGTAAAACTGTTCTGGAAAATTCTGTAAGTGTAAGAAGATATTCTCCTCAACTAGAATCTATCTAGTTCTATTTTCCTGCAGTAAGTTTGATGTGTATTCTAAAAATATGGAAATTTAAGCTTGTTTATTATTCTTCTATGTATGGTGGTGGTTGTTTGAGTTAAAAGTATAAATAGGAAAAATGTTCCTTCATGTGTTATATTAAGGGTTGTAAAATTTCAATGAGATTGGATAATTGTAGTCCAAGAGATAGCTAATTTAATCAGATTTGCTCGGGCAGTTTTTAGAGAGTAAAGTCTGGATGAATTTAGAAATTCACCATAAATTGTGTAGATCTCCTTTTTTATTTGAGTTTTGGTTATGATGGACCCCTGAGTGTCTATTTTAAGTGACAAAAAGAATCAAGGAGTTTGGGTGTCTATAGCTCAATTGCGAGCTGGTTCGGTGCAGAGTGACAAGAAGGGTTTTCCAACTCGGCAGAATAGATAGTGCGAGGTGGTTCCTCAATTTTGAAATGGTTAGAGGCTGATCGAGCTAGAGAGGTAAACTTGGAATTGTAGCCCTGTGTGTTTAAGTTAACTAGGAAAAAGAATCAGGACATTTGGACTTTTTTATCTCACTCGCTAGCCATTTTAGTGCGAGGTGGCATATGCGAAGTGGAATATGCGGGGTGGCATATGCAAAGTGGGATATGCGAGGTGGCATATGCATAGTGGGATGTGCAAAGTGAGTTTGGCGAAGTGGGAAGCTGAGAGGCAGTAGCCTATTTTAAAAGGAGAAGCAGTAGCTAATTTTCCGATATTTTCTTCTTCTCTTTTCTTCTTTCGTTCTCATTTTTTCTCATGTATTTCTTAAATCTATCCCAATCATTTTTAATGCATTAATACTCGAAATTAATGTATTGAATTATTAAGTTAGCGCATTTAAGGCTGTGATCATTATTTTCAAGTCAGATTCTTCCAGAACTCAGTTTTGGGCAAAATAAGGTAATTTTCTCCAAACTCCATTTTCTCTTTAGATTAAGAATTTGGATAGATAGAATAGATCTATATGAGTATATGGACTCTATTATAAGTATTTAAGAATATTAATTTTGATTGATAATCAAGATACTAGAATTTATAGAATTTGATGAATAGTGACATGAATAGTAAGTAGGTTCTTAAGCTTTAGATTTTCTTTAAGAGATGAATTAAATTGATGTTAGAAAACAATAATAGAGACTATAAAATAATTAAAATTATAGAGAATCATATTATGTATTGTTGATTGAAGAAACCCTAATTTTGAGCATTTGGAAAAAATGTCATAGGAAAATAAAACTCAAGGAATTAAAGGAGAGTTATTGATTGTGCAAGTAGCTGAGGATAAATTGCTTTGAGGTAAGTATGAACATTGCATATGCATATTGAATTTTTGAAAGAAACTCTCTAAGCCTTCATAACGTCCATATATATGATTCATATGTTATATGATATTGTATTACTGACTTGTTAATTGAAATTCCCATGATATTCTCAAACAAATGACAATTTGTCACATGTAATTTCCATATTTATATATTCTAAATGACTTGGTCATTTTTCCTTGTGCCAAGTTCATATGAAACTGAATTGTAACTTGACTGAATTTATATTATATATTGTTGGTCTTGTGCCCAATATGTTTTCTTGTAAGATTGCAACTATATGACCCATGATATGGATAGAACGCTCTTCCCAATGAATGTAAATTCATTGGTCCATTGTGCACTTTGAGAACCTAGCTGATAGGGTTTTTATCAGTGTTCCACCTATAGGGGACCATGAACTCTAGGCATATGCCTGGCCAAGCATGAGTTTGCGATAAGGTAGCAAGGACTACTGATGCGTTCTGTTGTGATAGGTAGCAAGGCTACTGATGCACTCTACAGTTCTACCATGTGATTTGATAGTGTTATTATATTGTGAGCACTTCTGTTCTTGTAAGCATAATCCTATGATATTCTCTTACCCATGTTCCTTTGGATTGACCTTTCCTTTGAATTGATTTTTATATTGCATGTTCATATCTTACTGAGTTGAAGGCTCACTCCTCTTCTGTGGATTTCAGGTGATAGTGTAGATCGAGAGGGAGCTAATATAGAAGACCGGGCTTCTTGATTCATTCCTCCAAGAAGTCTCCATTGTAATTATTTTGATATATACATATATATTCATTGGATTGTATTATGGTAATGTATGTATGAGGAGTATATTTTATAGCTCAGTAGTTAAATATTGAGGATGATATTATTTGGATGTCTGAATCGTTATATTTTGGGCTGCCATTGTTCCTTAGTGATGTGGGATGTATCTTTTGATCAGTAAGGAACAAGAGAAAATTATTATATGATGATAAGTATAAATGTATGAATTGTGATTACATGAATCATAGAAATGAATATTGTAATGATATCTATATTTGATATGAATATGTAGTATGAATGAGATCCAGATGGTGGCCTTAAGCCTACCCTTGCCCTAGGACCATCGCACCACTGGAGTTGGGGTGTGACAGTACCCACTACCTTGTTGGAGTGACAACTCTGTCAAACCACAGTAAGGTCAATACAAGTGTGGAACATGTCATTAGATACCATTATACAACAATGGTATCACCAAGTAACAATATCTCAAAATCAATTATTTCAAATAGCAATTTAAACAATTGGATAACAATAATCAATAGATATGCAGTGGCAATTGGTTTGATAATTAACAATGGAATGGAATATAGGTTAGGTATACATAGGCAAATGGTTGGCACAATTGTCATGCCAATGTCGCTGGCGACAATGGCATTCAAATGGTAAGCCTATGGATGAACAAGCGATAGGCCTATGACAATTTGGCAATATAAGGCATAATTCAAGGCATGAATAGTACTATAGGGTTTGGCCAAAACAAGAAATTCATGGATGGTTTCCAATATTCAATCTAAGGTATTAGACATGTTATTTGATGCATATTAAACTCACCTAACACTCCAAATTGCCTTGAAAAATTGATTTCCTACCTATTGCTTCAAATGAGGCAAAAATGGCAACTTTGACAATCTTGATTTTCTATAGCAAATAAACCACAAATTAATCATTCATTATCCTCCAATTAACATATTCTAACCTTAAATAACATAAACTAATATAAAATCACATAGCTAAATTAAACAACTTCCATTAGGGTTTGGAAATGAGGGAAAAGTGCTCAAATGCATCAATTGATGCAATCAAACACAAAATCCATCTAATTCATCATCTAAATCATCTAAATTAACCACAAAACCAAACAAACTAACTTGTTACCTCTAGTGGATGAAGTACCCGAAATCTTCAACCCAAGGATTCTTGAATTCCTTTAATTTTCCAAGTGAGAAATGAATGGAAATGGATGAATCAAGGTTAGTATTTAGGTTTTCTTTTGATTTCCTCTTAAAAACAAACTTGAAAATGGAGGAAAAAAATGGAAGAAGATGGTTCAACTAAGAAGAAGAAAGAAGAAAAATATGAACAAAAATGGTTAAGGCATGCTTATATACTGAGTCATTAATGGCAAATTCCATTTTGGTAATTAAACTATCAAGTAATTATACTTTGACCCCAACTTTTTCTGTAATTTATTCTGACAATTCTGTTGAGAATTGGATTTCAAAGTGGGGAATCAAAAGACTTATTTTTATTTATACTTATTTATAAAAATAGTTTCAGAGCCATTCTGAAACTCTGACAAACCACTTTTCACTATACTCTTCAAAGTTTCATTTATTTATGATTTTGCCATCACTTATTTTTTCAGTATTCTTACATATTTTTCACCTCTTTCTTTTTACCATAATTACGCATGCATATGTATGGTTATTTACTCCTTGGTCAAAATCATAAATTTATCTGTTGATCGGACTATTATTTTCTCGACAGTATTTTCGACACCGACTATTTTCGGAAAAGTATATCATTTGCATTCTAACTATGTCTCTAAAATTATTTTCAATCATTTCAAAGATTTCAAACCACGAACTGAGAACTATATCATGCATTCAAGATAGAGTTTCCTAGAATATTACATTTAGCTTCACCGTCTATGGATCTCGATCTTTTGCTGCCTTAATTTCTTCAATCAATAATGGTTTGACCACAAAATGGGCTATCAAAGCCTGGTTTCGATCCTGGGTACTCATCTCTAATCTAACTCCCATGTCCAACAATTATTTCATCTCCTTTCTTAATGGTCGTTGCAAACTAGCAATGTGGGCCAAACTTCCCATTGACTTTATGCTCAATTCATCAGCTACCATATTAGCTATACGCTAGTGATACAGGGTTTGACAGTCATAATCCTTTAATAATTCAACCCATCTTCGTTGTCATAGTTTTAGATCTTTCTGCTAAGAATATATTGAAGACTCTTATGGTTTGTGTATATATCACATTTCTCCTCATATAAATAATGTCTCCATGTTTTCAATGCCAATACTATAGTTGTCATCTCCAAGTCATGAATCAGATAATTTTGTTCATGTTTCTTCAATTGTAGTTAAGCATAAGCAATTACTTGACCATTCTACATCAATACACATCCCAATCCAACTCTAGACGCATCACAATATACAGAGAAACCTCTAGTTTTGGATGGTAATGCTAACACAGGTGCATAAGTGAGACAATTCTTTAATGTCTGAAAGCTCTTCTCACATTTGTCTGTCCATACAAATTTCTCTTGTTTCCGCGCTAATTTGGTCAGTGGAGCTGCTATTTTAGAGAAATCTTCAAGAAATCTCCTGTAATATCCAGCCATACCTAGAAAACTTCGAACTTCCGTTACATTAGTAGGTCATGGCCAATTAGCTACTTCTTTCACCTTCTTTGGATCTACCTTAATTCTATCCTTACTAACCACATTTCCAAGGAAACACACTTATGTGAGCCAAATTCACACTTCGATAATTTGGCATATAATTTGTGCTCCTGTAAGGTCTAAAGCACTATCCACAGGTTTTCCTCATGCCCCTCTTTACTCTTAGAATAAACAAGTATATCATCAATGACCACAATGACAAACTTATCCAAGTAGGGTTTGAACACTCGATTCATCAAGTCCATAAATGCAACGAAGGCATTTGTCAACCTAAATGGTAGCATCTGAAACTCATAATGACTATATTGGGTATGGAATGCAGTCTTCGGTACATCTTGTTTCTGGATTCTTAACTGATGATACCTCGATCTAAGGTTAATTTTAGAGAAATAACAAGTACCTTGCAACTGATCAAATAGGTCATCTATCCAAGGTAACATATATTTATTCTTGATGGTCACTTTATATAACTATCGATAGTCAATGCACATTCGGAGTGATCCATCTTTCTTCTTTACAAATAATATTGATGCGCCCTACGGTGAACTACTCAAACAAATAAACTTCTTATCTAACAATTCTTGCAATTGCACTTTTAATTCCTTCAACTCCGAAGGAGCCATCCGATAAGGGGGGTATTGATATAGGATCCTTGCCAAAGTAAACATCTATTTCAAACTCTATCTCCTTTTTCGTTGGTAACCCAAGCAAATCCTCAAGAAAAACATAAAGGAAATCATTAACACTTGGAATTTCATCTATCCCTTTAAGAACTAAACTTATATCCACCACACTCATTAAGTATGCCATACAACCCTTCTGTAGAAGTCATTGTGCTCCAATAGTTGAGATTAACTTGGTTCGGGTATCACTTCTATCATCCTGATATACAAATCTATCTCGCCCTTCTAGTTGAAATTCAATCTTCTTTTCGTAACAATCAATAACTGCATGATGAGTCATTAACCAGTCCATACACAATATCACATAAAGTTCAAGTACCGGTCATTCTACAAGGTCTACTGGTAATTTCCCACCTTTAACCTCTATTTCATACCCCTCATATTCATATTACACATCAATACCCTTACCTATAGGAGTAGTTATTTCTGGGGGTATATGCATTAATTGTTTCTCCTTTCCCAATTTATTAGCAAAATAAGGTGAAACAAAAGAGTGTGTAACACTAGAATTAAATAATACTCATGCTGGTTCATACTGTATAAAAAACATACCTATTACCATGGTGTTTTACTTTTGAGCTTCCTGTGGATTTATTGTAAATACTCAGCCTTGACCTCATCCCACTGGAGCCTGATTAGTGCTTTGACTTTGACCTAGCCCTCTACCTCTACCTCATGATCCTCTGTTCTCATTTAAACTCATCAATACTGTAGGTTGAAAAGTAGCAGTGGTAGCTGGTTTGTCGCCCTATATAGGACAATTTCTGATAAAATGGCCCTGCTGACCATATTTTAGACAAGCACCCATCTGTAATCTGTACTCTCCACTATATTTTATGTCACAAGTAGCACATGTTGAAAGATTTGATACTAGCGGTGTTGATTTCATAGTACCATGAGTAAATCCTGATGTAGTAGACTTAGTGGTATTTTTGTTCTGTCCTAGTCTTTGACCTCCTGTTGGTTGACTCTGATTGGTTCTAGCTCCTACTTTTGATGGTTTGGACTGTGAACTACATTCTCTCTTCTTTTATTGTCTGTCTATTCTGCTTTTCCTTCGTTGTTTTTGTTCTTTTCTTTCTTCTTTATATCTTGTCTCAATCTGTATCACCTTATCAATTAATTTCTTCAGTAAAGTAAATTCCACAGCTACCAAGGCACTGTGAAGAGGAGCATGTAACCCATATCAGAATCTATCAATCAAATATGTTTCAGTGGGTACAATTCTGATGGCATATTTACTCGACTAGATAAACTCATTGGCATATTCTGACATACTCATATTCCTCTGCCTTAACTGCTCAAACTAAATTAATCTCCTGCTTCATACTCCCTTAGTCAGAAATTAATCCATTAAAGCTCTCTGAAACTATTCCCATGTTGAGGTTGCATCACTATATAATTGATTCTTAATATGAGTGGAAAACCATCGCCAAGCATTTTTTTTAAGCAACAGACTCACCAACTCTATAACTCTAGCATCCGAGCAGGGTAATTGGCTAACCACTTTTTCTACCTACTCCAAAAACTCACTGGGGTCTTCAGTTGACTTTCCTTTATACTCTGGTAAATCCAATTTCAGAAAATTAAATATAGTAACTCCTTCCTCATCAATAACTCGTCGTCTTTCTAGTCTAGCTACTAGTTCCATCAGTGCTACTATAGGTTAAACAGGTTAGGGAATAGCTGTAGGTGGAGTAATTGGCGCTAGTGGGGGTTCCTGTCTTGCCTTTCTCAGCTCTTCATTTTCCCTTCTTAAGGATTGAATTTCTCTCAATAATGCTTCTATATTTCCTTCCCCTATTGGTTTTGCTATCCCTGGTTCTTATACCCGTCTTCGTATATGAGGTGGTTCACTTACTTTTTCTCACACTAAAGATTCATTAGAGGCTATTTAAAATTCCTCTCTAGGCATCTCTATATTACCTCTACCTCTACCCCGACCTCTACTACGAGGTCTGCTATGGGGTCGACCTTTGGGCATCATCTTTGATCACTATAATGGAACATGTCTTAGAGTGTGGGACTCGCCTACACAACCAACACTTATAGAATCCCAACTATAAATTCATTAACCACCTGTTTTCATATTCCATCCCCATCTCAACTCCAACACATATTTCTCATATTTCAAACCATCATCAAACATTTAATCATATAATCCATAATATGCTAATTAATCAATTTACATTATATATTTAAGATATATATATATATATATATA